>LKNJ01002676.1:57292-72786 GCA_002120245.1 Maccullochella peelii
GTGTGTGTGTGTGTGTGTGTGTGTGTGTGTGTGGTGGTCATTGCATGAGGACAGCAGTGATAAGGGACTGGGGATGTAATGAGCTCTCACTGTGATGCAGGACAGGGCACCTTCCTCTCTCTTCTCTCTCTCACACACACGCACATCACTTTGGACTGTGGGATAATTGTAAAGGATGTTTTTAACCATTTTCTTACATGTTTTTGATAACGATTAATCCAAGAAAATAATCAACAGGTTAAGCGATGATGAAAATAAGATAAAGTAGGATTTGTCGGTTGTAAACACAACATTCAACATTCGGCTCGTAGCTTCCTCTTGGATGCGTGCGTACGGCCCGGCACCTGGTCGCTACGTTTTTATAGAGTCCTGCCCTCACACCCTGCATGCTGTTATTGGCTGGGGGCTACACACCCACTACGCACTGCCCAAAGGTTGATGCCCAGAAACATCCTGAACACAGCAAAATCTAGTGGGTCATAAGTGATGACTGAGAGGATTATTTTTGTATTTTAAGTCCATACATTTTTTGTTTTAGGAAAATCCTACTCATTCTGCCTTTAACATGTAATGAAGGATAAATGTTCAGTGTGTGTGTGTAAGGGTCAAAATTGACATGGAATAATTGTGTGTGATTATATTTATATTAGGTCTATTAATTGAATTATTATAATGATTCTGTTTGTTCTTACTGAAATAGTTTGTTGCATGTGATTTCTACATTTTGTCTTTGGTTAATTAGTTTGTCTAGTTTATGTTGCATGTGCAGTTAGTCATATAACACATGTGTAGAAGAGTACAAAACCTGATCATTTAGTTAAGGGAGTTGCTGAGCCAGTTGCTCTGGCTTCGCTGTTGAGCACCAGAGCTGTTTTTGATCAGCACACTTCTCTGAAGTATGAAATTCACTTGTGCATACAAATGCCTTTATTAATTTACAGTTGGCTGTAAGTTTATATTTAATGATGCATCTCACACGGTATTGACTTTGTGTTGTTTTTACATGTAACAAAACTTCTTTTTTTCTTCTTCAGAGGGTCTGCTGTGTACAGCAATGTCACTTAGGGTTAATGGTTCAGGTTGTGAAATTCAAGAGGCTCAGGACTCTTTCTTGTTTTATGAATCATTTTCTGTAAAAGATCAGTTTGTATAATATAATGTAAACTTCCTCTTTGTGTGTTTGCTTTGTGTGTGGTTTCTCAGATGATCTTTAGTAGTTTGAGACAATTTTTATGGTGCAGATCTGGTCCACTGCTTCCCCAGAGGGCGAGGTCAGTATTAATTATCACCAACATAATGATCTGGAGATTTCTAACAGGCCTTTGACCTTCACTCCACACTGTCACTTGATTTTTACGATTCGTCCATTAATGCTTGATTGGGGCCACAGAGAAGGCCTTGGCAGAGGGCTGACAGCGCTGTTATACGCTGTCTCTTAGTGAAAGTGCAAGATTTATCTTAATACAAGTAGAAAATCTAGATTAATACAATGACGACATCATTTGGTATGCTATTTGACAGATATTTTCAGTTAGAAATTTTAAAAAATCTCATACGTCAACATGTTTTTCCGCTGCTATCTGTATATCCTCAGGGTTTGTGATCACACGCCCAATGAAACTACAGAGGCTGATATTAAGTCTCACACATCAGCAACAGCTCAATGAATCCACAGAGGCTGAACACACACACACACACACACACACACACACACAGAGTGTAACAGTAGTCAGCTGTAAAAACCAAGCTGGGATTGTATTAGTTGTAACACAATCAGATTCCTCCCCACACTGACCACACTGTGAAATGATATCTAACCGGGGTTACTGCTGAGGGACCTAAGGGTGAACAAAACACACACATACTCTCATAAAACATCTTTCTCACACACATTTCCATTAAAGCTCTCGGTGTCTCACAAGAGTTCCCATAATGTGCATGTGAATCCTATCATCAGCTCAACAATAATACACTACATGTCTCCATTTGCACCCCTTGGACCATTACACTTTGTGTGGGATTCAGCGTGGACAGAGCTCACACACACACACACACACACACACACACACACACACACACACGTCTCAAGGAGGTTCATAATAGGCCTATGAATCACGCCGAATCCCATCAGCAGCCGAACAAAGCCGGGTCTCAATTTGCAACCTCTGGACCGTTCCATTCGGCAAGGATTCTGTAAGAGATGTGGAGGGTCATCAGCCCTGGCGCTGCAGACACGTCGTCTACAGTTCATTCCCCACGGCCCTATTCCCTGCTTAATGGCAAATTCAAAAGGGATTCACAGCCACAGGTTCAGAGCGAGCCGTGGCCTTGAATATGGTGTAATCTGACTGACTGACTGCGCCGCATCCTGCACAACCTAATGCTCCAAACTTAATGGATACCTGAATGGCTCAATATGAATGTGAGTCTCTGAATGTGTGAGTCAGTGTTTGATGAGGGTGTGACCCTGCTTTGTAGTGTCCTTTTATAACTACTTCCTTACATCACTGCTATATGGAACTCTACTACATTCACATTATATCTATAATTGTGATTTACCTCACCTTCAACTGCCTGCACTGTTTTCAAAAGAATACTCTATGTAGCTCAAATCAAGTGTTGTACATTAGATGAAATGCCACAGCGAAAGCAGTATGAGTATGTCCGGTGCACCCGCCAAAGCCCGGACAGCCTCCAGTATATGCAGAACTCAGCTGCCAGGGTTCTCACCTGCACCAAGCCCTGGCAGCACATCACCCCCACCCTCATCCACCTTCACTAGCTCCTGGTCAAGTCCTGTATCTCCTACAAAATCCTCCATACACTTGCCCCCCATCAGACCTCCTCCACCCCCATACCCCATCCCGGAATCTGTGGTCCACGGACACAGGTCTGCTCACCACTGCAACACCAGCCTGTGGACTTTTGGGGACAAAGCCTTCAGTGTGGCAACCCCCTACCCTTTGGGACTCTCTCCCAGCAGAGATCTGCAATGCTGCATCTCTGGACATCTTCAAAACACTCCTAAAAAGCCACCTCTTCACCAAAGCCTATGGACTTAATTAACTCTGTTTTCTTTAGCAATCACTGCTATTATCATTTAATGTTATTTGTTTTGCCTGCCTCCTTATGTGTAAAGCGTCCTTATTATTATTATTATTGCAGGTTACTGTTGTTGTGTAGAATTTCAAGACTCATGCATGATGTTACAGGATCATTTAAGTATTGGTTGGTGCTGTTCTATATTTTTCCTTATTATCAACAAATGCCACGAAAAGCCCAAAACCAACAATGTGTTAGTCGGTCTCTCAATACTTTATGACTTCCCTACTGTCTGTGGCTCTCAGCTCCAAGCCCATTGGTTCCCACTGAAGGAAGGAACCAGGGACATCATTTTAAAAAATAATATATATTGTCATTTTTCTGTTCTAAAACAGGCTCAGTAGTTTCATAAATTAGCTTATATTCCTCTGATTTGACCTTGAAGTTTCAGGGACTGTATAATCACAAATCCTGGAGGGGCTGAAGGGGCAATTGTGTGTGTGTGTGTTCGCATGTCCACATGTCCCAATTGCTCATTCTGGTTGGGAAAATGAGGCCAGCGTGAAGCCAAGTCAATCTAACATCAACTCACTGTCATTTGCCACTGTCTGTCCCCAGCTGTCAATCATCTCGGCTGCATTTGATTGGCAGGAGCAGAATAGAGGGTTCAAAATGTTCCGTTATCATGAGCCCAACTAGAGGCCAACGTGTACAGACAGCAGGTCAGCTGACATGTGGAAATGTTAACACTCTCCTGAAAAAAGCTACACACGCACACACACACACACACACACACTGTCACTGGCAAATAATGTAGAAACACACACATGGGATGCTGGGTGTGAAACTGCCCAATGACTTCCTTTAAGTGTTTGCTGTGTGATAGATGGTGTGAAGCTGCACACAGGTGTGTCACAGGCAGACGTGTGCAATCCTGCAACACACACCAGTCTGACGAATCACATGTATCATGACACACACACACACACACACACACACACACACACTCACTGTAGACATCAGAGTTTATCGGTCAGAAATATGGTTTGAGAAGCCGAAGGCTCATTAGACAGCCATCACATCACACACACAAACACACCTTCTGGATCCAAGATCATCACTCAACGCCTGTTCTTCTTGACTTTCTGCTGTCCTCGCATGGCTTTCTACAGTCCTAACAGGGATTTGTACTGTCCCTGTAAAAGGTATTCTATTGCCCCGTCCTGGCTTTCTACTGTTCTCACTAAGTCTCTTATGTCCCATCTGGGTTTTCTATGTCCCACTGTGGTCTTTTATTGCCCCCATGAAGCTTTCTACTGTCTCATCATAGCTTTCCACTGTCCTCGCTAGATTCGTGGATTTCTACTGTCCCAAAAAGGATTTCTACTGTCCTCAAATCATGAATGTCTACTGTCGAATCATGGTGTAACACTGTCCTCACAAATGTTTCTACTCTCCTCACAAAACTACAGTGGCTTTGTCCTGTCTTGATGAGGCTTGATGAGACTGTCCCATCGTGGCTATTGTCCTCACAAGGCTTTCTACAGTCCAATAATGGTTTTCTGCATGTCCCAACAATGCTTTCCACTGTCCCATCTTGGAGTTCTACTGTGCTGACAATGCTTTCTAGTGTCCTCACAGGATTTTCCAATGTTCCCTAATGTGCTCACAAGCTTTCTAGTGTCCCATCGTGGCTTTGTCCTGTTTTCATCAGGCTTTCTACTGTCCTCGTGTGATTTCGTATTGTCCTCATGAGGCTCTCTGTACCCCAATCCGGAGCTCTGCTGTCACAAAATGGTTTTCTACTGTTCAATCGTGGATTTCTACTGTCTGCACAAGGCTTTTTAGTGTCCCAATGTCATTTTCTACTATTCAGTGTTGATAGGAATCTTTTTGAATGTCATGGCTGCATTTATCAATTTGTCCAAATATTGATACTGATACCCCCTGCAAAGGCATTTGGGAAATAATTATGAGCAAACGCATTGGTTCAACGTAAGAACAATATTGAATACACAGCTAGTGTTCTGCAAACACCTTCATCTTTGCTTGTGGCTTTGTTTCATGAAGAATAAACTGCCAGCTGTGACAAACAATATGCAAATGTGCGTGTGTGAAGTTGCTGTACAGTAGTGCTGATTTCCCCAGGGCTGCCTCAATATGCTGCTTTTATTGTTATGGCCTATTAAACCCCTATGATAGAGGGTTGAGCTCAGGGTGGCATCTGCTTACCAAACACACTCACACACACACACATATATACAAACACATGGATCTCATGCCCCAGGTGCATTGTGGGGCTAAGTTAACCAAGGAGGACATTTGATTTGGAGCAAATAACATTCTCTAAAAAGGTCAGAGCAATTTAAGAGTCTTTTTATTGTTTCCTGTGATGGCCCACAGCTGTGGCAACCAGGGTTTATGCAGATTTTATGTGCTGCAAAGGTGAACTAGTGGTGCAGTGTATGCAGTATGTTGGACAGATACACTGAATCAGGAGGACTAGATTAAGACTCTTTAAACTAACAGTCTGCTAAGGTCATTTGACTGGTGCACTCATGGCAGATGGATGATGGATGTATGGATAGATGATATGATGTAACGTGCTTTTCACAGCATGTTTAACATGCCTGTTGGAGGGCCCCATTATGTGCATAACAATGGTTGCTGTATGTAAATTAAAAAATGTACAACAAGGTGATCCAATAAAAGAAAATAATGAATGAGGTGGAGGCGTGTATTATTCTTACAATGAACTAAATGTGCTTACTAATGAACATTTTCCAGATGCTTTTGTGTTTTGGAGGGACAGAAGAAGGCCACAATGGACAATAAAAAGCAATGACAGGACAGTTAAAAGTCTTGTGAGGACACTAGAAATCCATGATTTGGCTGCAGAAAGCTTTGTGACAACAGCAGATGGTCTTGTAAGGACAGATAGCCACGTTGTGATGGTAGAAAGCCACAACGGGTTAGTGGAAAGCCTTGTGAGGACTCTAGACTCTATTATGGGGTTGCAGAAAGCTTTTAGAGGAGAGTAAAAAGCCTTGAACAGGTTGTTTGACTGTGCTTCCCAAAAACGTGCGACTATTCCCAAAATGACTCATATGAGCGTTTTCACAAAGTCAATCTCTATCCCTATGTGTAGAATGTGTTTTTGAATCTTTAAGACAATCCAGGTGTAGATACAGTTCATGTGTCAGAGTCCTCGGGTCAGATCCGGCGGTGGTGTACACTCCTGTCTGCCATAGTGACTTTTTCAATACTACAAGAAGTCACCAAGAAAGTCACCTGGAAATGTTTAAATCCTTCACATAGAAACTGTAACGTATAGTTAGGTTTAGGCAACTAACCCTACTTGATAACATTCTAAGTATTTCCTGTAAACACTGACAACCATGACAACTGATCCTAGGTTGGCTAAAATGTAATACTATAATGTATTATTGTTAAAATAATAAAATAATGTATTATTATAACCATAATCAAGTCAATGTGACTCTGTTTAAAATATCAAATCTATCTCATTGCACAAAATAAAACTGAAAAAACACTTCTCTCCCCTACATTATAGTACATTAGTGAAATTGGAGATTCTGGCCCTGATTTTACATGGTGTCAGGTTGAAACAAAGTGTGCTTGTTAAAAGTTTAACCCAGGGTTAGGTTCATCTTAACAGGCAGAGTTAACTGAGGGGTGAATTAAATGTCTTCCTCAGTAACGCTAACATGATTTGTATGTTTGACTGCAGAAAAGCCAAGAATAACCATCGAGGGGGGCTGCTGTGTCTGCCTCTACATGACAGATGGTTGCTAAATTGGGAAAGCTCAGGATTAAATTTGGAAACACTTCACTCACATCTTGTGTCGTTGGTTATGTAAAACACTTTCCTCTGCTGGAGCGAGTCTGTTCAAACAGAAAGTCCTCTCCTCAACTTCCCTCTCCCCTCTGGTTATGTAAAAGACCAGCAGCAGGAGTTTATGTGAGGTGAACTGTCCTCGTGCGTCTACATAATTAAGCTCCGAGTACAGTGTTTAAATTCACTTGGGAAACGTACATGTACTGCATATATGTGCATTCATGCATACGTTACTCTCTCAAGACTAGCCTTTGTGTCTGCATGCAGATTTCATACTTTGATAAAAACCAACACCCTCAGCTGCTAGCAAAATTTTTCCTAATGTTTTCTATTTATATTTTCTTCTTTACAGTCTGTTGTTTAATTATTTCCTTCTTTCTTGACACTATAACTTTGTTATATCAGTTTTTAAAAAAACTGTTTTTATCCTTTGTTGCATCTTTTCTTTTTTTAAATATGTGCTCACTTTAAATGCACAAAGCCTCATTTCTAAAACACCCCAAACTCAGCTGTCTTTCGCCATGAATAAAGATGTGATTTAAGTGATAGTGACAGAGACAGCTTGACAACTTTGTTCAACTCAATTCATTTTTAATGTAGAGATATCTGTGTTGAATCTATACATCAAGGATAAGATCAGTCCATCATACAGAAAGGACAAGATTGGGTAAAGGAACCATAATTGCGCCTCATGTCAACGGACAAAGGCTGAAAATGATTTGATGTATGTGATGTAATTTAAAGGGGGTCAGAGAGAGAGAGAGAGAGAGAGAGAGAGAGAGAGAGAGAGAGAGCGAGAGAGAAGATGGAGTCGAAAGGGCGTCACCAACGTGTCGACCAGCTCGGCTCACTGAGGAGAGAGAGAATGAGAGGACGGCTAAACAAAGAGGGGGTGAGATTGGCAAGCTGCTGCTGTGAAGAGATAAAACAAAGAGTGGATGGATGGATGGATATTGTCCACTTGCATGTACAAATGTGCAAATGCCTCAGGGTGTGAATGTGTGTCTTCATATGAACATATTCAATTTTTAGGTCACAGAATAAAGCAGCTGTTGTCGCCAAAACTACAGAGAAGTAAACACAAGCACAAAACTAGTGAAGACATGTCTACAATCTTCACAGTATATTGAGGTCCTGCAGGGTTGTTTCAGGGATGTTGGTGTGTGATCAGCTGGCAGTCCGCTCTATTAGTCTCTGGACTGAACGCACTGTGAAAAGGAGCCACTGTTTCCCTCCCGTCTGCTCTCTCTCTCTTTATTTTACTCCTGCATTGGCGTGAACTAGAGCCTGTAATATTTCACTGAGCCCACCTTTCATTGCTGGGTCTTTGGAAACTATGTGGCATCATAAAACATCCAGAAGCCTCAGACACTCGTTTTCTTCTGAACAATCAGACAATCCATTTTTTCCCTCAACAAACCACCTTCTGTTCCAGACTCACTGCTTTATAAATGTGTTGAAAATAGTAAGAGTTGTTGGCAGTAATCACAGGGGATGTTTCTCTGGTGCCACAGGGAGGGTTGAAACAATCAGAGAGGGTACATTTTCATATTTTTTCATTCATTCATTCATATTTTTAATATTAAATTATAGAGGTAATATGTAAGTAAAAAGGTCTGAACATCTACTGTATCTGCTGATGAAGCCTGTGTGATACGGTCAAACGAAGTACATGAAAGAATGCAAACACACTGTGGGGAACATAATTAAAGCATGATACGGCACGACCATATATGATACACAGATTTTAGCGTGACAGTGGCGATATCAACATGTGAAATCCAACGCTGAACTATAAATCAACGGCGTAGGCTCTGTCCTTCACTGCCAAGACCTCTGACAGCTCTGCTTTAGCCGTGAAAACCTGGGGATTAAGTTGGGGTGTTTGTGCCTCTGTGTTGCATGTGCTTCCACACGTATCAGATGTCCCTAGGTGATGATGTCATGTTTGTGTTTCCTAGAGCGCTATTGATCAGTTTGTCATCTCTGCAAACGCGTGGTGGAGTTGAATCGAACTGTCCAGCATTAGTGGAGGCTAATTGCTTGTCCCGGCTGCTGTTATGAATCCAATACAGCTGTGTTTGCGTAGATGCGAGAGAGAAGAGGAGAGAGAGGAAGAGACAGATTGACCATATAAGCCTGTCTGGGATAATGTAATCTGTGTCGACTGGTGCTCAGGAACTCATCACAAGGTTCACATCCATCACTCATGCTGCACCAGCGAGCTAATGGAGTCAGCCTCCATTTCAGCGAGAAACCATTATCGTTAGCATGGCTTACATAAACACATCAAAAAGATTATTAATTCTCTCACTTCACCAAACATGTGAAGAATGGGTGGGTGGTCGGAGCCAGAGGTTAAGGGAATGGGAGTCCTGTATCAGCGGCACATTTTGGGAGGTGGTTTCACCCTGGGTCATAGCCAAAACGCTCCATGGCCGAGGCCGAGCTGGGATTTGGGAATGCTTGACTGTAAATGAGGTGTGATGTGCATCGGGATCTGGCTGCCGTGTGGGTTCTGGCTGTGATAAAGTGAGAAAACAGAAGCCAGAGAACAGCTCACATCAGGCTAACAGCAACATTCAGAGAGACGGCTTGGAGCCTCGGGGCGTTCAGCTGCCGAGTAAACTCCGATGTGCCATGAGATCTAAATAAAAATAAAAAGTCAAACGCAATAACTGCATTCATTAAAATTCACTTTATGGGGTGATAAAATGTTTCCTCCAGTGCAGCAGTGCACGCAGTTGGAGCCAGTCACCCCATTAAGTTTGCTGAATCTCTTCTGTGATCATAATGTTAAAGTCGCTGTGTGACATTTTCAAACAAACAGTAATTAGGTGTGCCTTGAAATTTTTTATTGTGTAACCAAAGTAGGCCTCAGGCCACCGAAAACACCTCAAGCTGATCCAGTAACATGCACCGAGGTTTTGTGGGCACCCCCCCTCCCCGTCCTGTACTGTCCCCACATGTCATGCTGGAATAGCACAAAACATGAAACATCTCACATGAAAGTTTTTAAAGGCAGGAACACACATTCCAATTGGAAGCATGGATTACATAGCAGTACAAACACTTTGACTCCAGAGACCACACATCCTGAGTCCTGTCCTCCCCCAAAATACGGCCATACAGGTCATCTGTGCAGCAGCTTAGATTGTATGTACGGCGACCTCTAGTGGCCATAGTAATTATGACGGGAGCAAAGGCGGAAGTCAGGTGAGGTAGAATAAAGAGCGTGAAGTCCACGTAGGGACGAGGAGGTTGGGGTGGATGGACGGGTCAAACAACACAGGACTTTCACCCAGGAGACCGCTGTCTGTGTCCCGTGTGAAACCAAAAGTCAACCTACTTAGTTAGTACTAGGTTAGTAAGTCACAAGACGTAACTTAACTTACTACACCACGATCTTTTCCTAAACCTAACCAAACTGTGATCGTTTCACAACATTAACCACATGTTTATTATTGTTACCATGACAACGAAGGTCTAGTACGCCTATATATGTCGCTTTGGGAGTCATTGACAAATGACCTATTCTGTGGTTTATGTTGGAGGACTTGTTGGTCTGTGGTTAGGTTTAGGCGACAAAAGCATTTTGGTTAGGAAAGGTGGTTTTGGATAAATCTTAATAATCACGTTTTGTCACTGTGGACTGTATTAAACCAGACTTCAGGAACCCTGGATGCTCAAAAAAACTACTCCAACTTCACAACTCTATACAAGTCCCTGCGACAGTATGACCTTGGAGATCATTTTGTTTAAGATCAGGATAGGTGAGGAACTTGACAAACGCAGCAAGTATGCAGATTTTTCCCTTTTTCCCTTCTCACCCTCCTCTCCTTACGTGCCAGTATCTATGGTGCTGAAAAATAAAATAAGGGTGGAGAGCTGCACACGTCTCCCAGCATTAGCTCGACTCAGAGTCACAGTGCACAGACGCTATCCAGAGCCCCGTGCACACACCCGGTGAACGCCCTGCCTTGAACGCAGCCAAGCGTTAGCGTGACTGCAGTCAGAGTTCAGGAGTTGAGCAGCTGTGGCAGAACTTTAATGAGAGCGTGAGTCAGAGCTGCAGGAGGACGGAGGCTGGGTGCAGGGCAACCTCTCCACTCTACAGCAATTAATCCAGCTGTGGAGATCATACATGACATGTGGGCCCTTCACCAGATCCACATCAGACCACATAATGATCATTTAACATGTACATGTATTATGAAACAGCTCACAGAGCAGTTTGTTCTGGCCTCTCATGGAGGGAAATGTGCTGCAGTGAAGACGCAGAGCGACTCCTCACAACCAGGTCGTGTGATGGAAAAGTGTGGTATTCATGATTAAATATAGTTGGCGGTAAAACACTCACTTTGTAGACATATATTAGCAGTGGCGCTTTAAAGCTGGAGTCATTTAAAAAAAAACTCCAAACACATCCTTGTTCTTGGAACGTAAGCAATCTTTTTCTTTGCAATCCAAAATAAATACATTTAGAGAGATAATAATAAATAAAATCTAAAATAAAATCTGTTTTCAACAAATTAAACTGGGGAACATTTCTATCTGATACCATCTGTTTTCCACATATGCCCTTCAGTGAAGTGTAGAATTGTTGGATGAACACCAAATTAATTCACCTCTGCCAAGAATGTCACTTATTTCATCCTGTTTTTTTGTTTTATATCTCAAAAACTACTTCATGGATTTCATTGAAATATAGGAGAAAGTTCAGACATTGGCATACATCCAGGATTTTGTAAAGGAATTGAAAACAATGCAAAATATCATTGAACATGTATTGCTATTTCTATATTAACGCAACTCCAGATGCAGATTTGACTTTTCCAATTAAGAAATATAATAATTTAAAAATAGTGAAGCTTTGGCAGAGTTATGAGCTAAGTTGATTTGTAGGACAAGGGACTAGTTGTTCAAAGAAAACAATTCACATTGTGGTCTGTGGATCATCCAGACGACTGTAGCAAGGACACTGTTTTGGAAAGAGATGTTGCAGTTGAATTGTTTAAATGTAATTTTTCAATGCTGTGAGCACCAAGAGACACATGTTTTTCAGTTGGACAGTGAATAAGAGTGATGAAGGTTTGGTCGCTCCGGTGTAAGAAAAGCAGGAGAGATGTCAATCAAACACAGTCCTGCAAAGAGATCGCATCAGGGAAAATAAGTGAAAACACCTGTCGGGGTGAGCCATGGGTGTTTGGGGTTTTTAAGACACTCCAGCACAGTACATTCAATATTACAATGGGTTTGCGTTCATTTAAATAAAGAGCGCAACATTAACATTTTCTTATTGAGTTTCCATGTTTGATGGGTCTCCATATGGGTTGTCTGGAAAAGGTTGTGGAAGATGAGCACGAATATGTCTTCAGTCACATTAATTTGGTTGTTTTCACAAGACCAATATTGTTGGATAATAAAAGCTGATTGTAATAGACGCAGATTTTATTTTGATTTGTGTCAAACTTGCAGAACAGCTGTCGTACCTCTACCGCTGTCATGGATTAGACAAATCTTCTAATCCTCTGAAAATAATGAGAGTAATTTAGGATTGACATTTTCCCCGGATGACTGCAAATCTTTGAAATTGTTTAATTCTTCTTCTAAACTGACGTGTCAGGACACAGAAATAAGCAGCAGCAGCAAATATCTGTCATAATGAAATGGGTTGCAAAAGTCAATTGGTAATTTTACATATGTAAATTAAACATTACAGTCATATATTGTAACCAGAGTTATAATACATGTCCACTGCTGCTCCTGCAGCAGAGCAGATCTGTTTTATTCAGCAGTGACATTTACATTAATACTGAATGTTGGTGTTCAGATTAACGTCAGTCCTTTTCTCTGAAGTAATAACCCTGCTGCTCTGACCCTCGGAGGCTCCTGCAGGTACAATAGATACACTCAATGTGATTACTACTTAATTCTGATGCCATGGAAATTCACTTTTTTTGAGTGAGAAGGGATTACGTCCTCATAACTAAATGACAGAATAGGTCGTTTGCCAATGACATATGACTGTAATATGACAATAATAAACACGTGGTTAACGTTGTGAAGTGGCCGCAGTTTGGTTACGTTTAGGCACCAAAACTACTTGGTTAAGTTGTAAGTTAAGTTACGTCTTGTGATATATTTGTTATTTTTATGCTTATTTATGCACCAATATACCAAAGAGAATTGGCACTAAATCCGATTCTGATTCTGACGTAACTTAACATTACGATCTGGCGTAAGTTAAAATAAGTCAACACTGACTTCTGGTTTCACAGGGGACACAAACAGCGGCCTCTTGGGTGAAAGTCCTGTGTTTGACCCATCCATCAACCTCCGGCCTCCTCCCTACGTGGACTTTGTCGCTCTTTAGACTAGCTCACGTGACTTCTTTCTTTTCTCTCGTCATAATAACTATGGCCACTTGAGGTCGTCGCCTAACAATAAATGCAAATATGGGCGGTAATAAGCTGCTGCACAGATGACTATACGGCCGTATTTTTGGGGAGGACGGTCTGACAATAAAGGTTGCATCACATTTGCATTTTTGCATTTGATAGCTAATTTGGCATACTTTTAAGGCTATCAATATTCCAAAATGTAAACACACATAGTCTAAAAGACAGGGCTCAAGTTGTAGCCCACAGCTAACTCACTGAATCCATGGCAACAAGGGGTGTTGGGGGGATGCCGTTCTATCGATTTTCGACTATTATAGACATAAATCCCGAGGTAAAAAATATTATCCAGGTAGGCTTGTTTGAGTCGTAGATGCACGAACTGAAAGGCCTATCAGATGCTAAAACACAGCACTGTGATACTATGAGACTGGATTCTCTAGAACTCTGGAGAATTATAACAGCAACAAATACTTTTATCCTCCGTCACAAGGTAAACAGTGGAGGTACAAATTGGCTGGCGCAGTGCCTTGTTGAGATGAGATGAGCCAGGTTAAACTTTTTTGAGGGATGACCCTGCGTTTTTTTGAGTTGTCTGCAAAAGCATGAACAGACTAACAAGTGACAGCTTATCTAAAACGTATCAAAACTAAAGAAAATGCAGCTATCGCACTCCCACACATGTGTGTATTGAATCATGCTAGAATCCCTCTGAAGCAGCCCAAGCCCTCCACCACCCACCGTGTACAGACATGTGCACACAAGCTGCCAAAGAGCGATCAATACTAGATCGACCTCAAACTTAGAAACCCAATGACTCTACCAACAAACACACACACACACACACACACAGAGCCCTGTATTAGAGACATGGAGCCCCGAGGTGATAGAATTGAGTGGACACTAACTATGACACCATTAATATGACAGTTACCAATATCATCTCCTGGGGCAAATACTAGATTTTTCTCTCTCTCTCTCTCTCTCTGTGTGTGTGTGTGTGTGTGTGTGTGTGATTAGGTGTCAGGATCACACCAATCAAGCCTCTAACGACCCAGTAGGGTAATTAAGACTAACAGCTAACTGCCCTGCAGGAACACACACACACACACAGGATCCCACACTGTTAACAACGGTATTACATTTCAGAAGTAGTGGAGCCACAAAAAGTCAGGGGTTCTTCCACCAAAAAAAGAAACTGAGGAAATTGGTAAGTGTGATTTTTTGATGCATGTCAAAAAATAAAAAATAATAAAGGCATCATATTTACTTTCACTGATGCAGTGCTTAATGACAATGATGTATTCTCTTCTTCACACAAAAAAAGAGCAAGTATTCGTTTTAGTTCTGAGTACTGTCTGCAGGTTTTCCTCCTTAGTCTGTGTAGAGCCACGACAATGTCCACCAACCTGCCTGAGAGGTGAAACCCAGGGCAAAAAACATCCATAACGCTCTTGGTACTGCTTGTGAAGCTTGTTTCTGTGAGCACACTGTAATAACTGAGGGCGAACATATCAACGTTTTGACCCCATCTGGATTTGGCAGCTGAAAAGTGAAATGATACTATTAAGAAAGATTTTAGTGAGTGAATCCAACCTGTTAAAGTGGCGGGGATAAAAACAGGTTTGAAAAGTGAAGGCGTAACAGTTCTGCATTAGTTGGCGCAGTATTTACCTCTCTGGAACTGCTGGCGCTGTACTAAACGGGGCCAAATTAGCTACAATGCTAATGTCACTTGCAGTAGATTGCTACGTTTCAGAGACTCAAACCTGCTGATATTTCACCAAGCGAATATGCTTTTGTCTGGTCTCTGAGGCCAATTTGATATCGCACAGTTCTGGAAATTCAGAATCTTCATCCACCTTTCAGATCAAGCTGTGGTCAGCACATGGATTTATAGAGGAGAACAACAACAACGAGAACAGGACAAGTGTGACAAATGTCAGCGCAGCTCAGGTCAAAGTTCAACAAATTTCAACTTTCAGCATAGAGCCGTCGCAACATGTGTTACACAATAATGAAAGAGGCGAGCGCAAAAGCTGTTTTACCACAATAACATGAACAACGCCTCAATGGAGGAAATTACGTCCCTTCAATCTTGTTTGTTGAACACATACATGAACAGAAATTCAAGTGAGAAGAACAGAGAGAGAGAGAGAGAGAGAGACAGAGAGAGAGAGAGAGAGAGAGAG
>LKNJ01002677.1:0-57053 GCA_002120245.1 Maccullochella peelii
CCTTGATGTTGACAACCACTTTATCCCGTTTTTGGGCAGCTGAGAAAGCTGCGCACTTATTGTGAAATTTATAATTATTATTTAACTTAAAATGATGTTCTTTATAATCTGTCAGAGGAAAAAGTTGAGTTACTGTCTTTTCATTGAAATGGGTTGGATTGCTATTAGATCAGCCCGAAAACTGACCAATCAGATCACTGGAGTCATCATTCCTCCTACATATAATGTAATATAATATAAAGCAATAGATATTTTGCTGTTCCATTTCAGTCACGTGTATTCAACATGTAAATGATCTCTTCAGTTCAGTTCACCTGTATCATTAAAACCTGAACGTTAATAAGAAATTTAATTTGGACATCGGCACATCCTTTAATTAGATCGCAGGATGAAATCAAAGGTAGAGTTATAAATGAAGCTCTGTGACTCACCTTGATTTAATTTTTGAAATGAGATCCATCGACTATTGTGATCAGACAGGTTGTCTGCAAATGGAAATGTGGCTTCTTTTGAATGGATTCATGCTGTCAGCTTTCAATTATCTCTGCGGTGCTGTGACAGATGGAGGAAAAAAGTCATTTCCTCTTCCAGCTCTGACGTGAGTAAACGGAGGCCAGAAGGCGAATGAATCCGACCTGACGTTGAGGCAGAGATGTCAGGTTTTATTCACAGCTTTTAAAAAGAGTGACTTCGGCATCATTCGACCCTTGTTTTTAATTGAGAAAATGTATTTTTTTTTAGCCACATTATGGCACTGCTCATCACTCTTGTCCTGAAACGTCTCAACAAATACTCGATGGATTGCCGTGTTTCCCAGAAGAACAGATGATCTGAAACCTTGTTCCTGAGAACAGATCACCAGAGACATTCACACACACTTTACAGTGTGTCGCTCTGAGATGTAGTGACGGCAGAAAGGGTCTTTAAAATGGAAACACTCAAGAACCAGAACCTAAACTGGACTGAAGTACAGAACTGGACTCGGCTACTTTGCGTTTCATCTGGTTCAGTGAACCTCATCGCTCCAAAAGCCTCGTAACTCACAATCGTTTTGTTGAATGTTCCAGTTGAAATGACACTTTAAACTGCCACATAAAATCAGATTAATGCTGTGGCATTTTTTATCACCGACAAATTTCACGAACTTCCATGTCATTTTCACAGTTTACGGTCTTTATATAGTGTCTTTCAGCTTATTAAAATGTTATTGCAGTCATTAATTATGCAAAACCAGCGTCTGCTGCACAGGAAGATGACTCTAAGGTTACTGTCCTCCATTGCAGCTCAATAGGAAGAGGAACGCAGTGCAGAGTGAGGTGTCCCGTTACAATACTACAGCTGCACAGCGACTCAAACTCTCAACCCTCACTATGTTGTGTTTGGCCACAAGCACGGATTAAAGAGATTCTGCTTAAAACAGCCAATTATGTTTAAAAAATCTATTAAAAAAGGCTGCGGTCTCCAACTGGGATTAATGAAGTCAATCAATTAAACAAGCCAACACCGATCCAGACTGAATCTGACCAATTGCACTGAACACACATCTTTTTATTTAGGCCCACGCACGTGTTAGTTTGACTCTCCAAAGCGCCAGAAATCTCTCACAAAGATCAGCGAGCACTTCACAGCCTTGTTCCTTCTTTCTACAGCCCTACATGGTGAGAGAAGATGAATCGGACACAAAGAAAAGTGAGCTTCAGCTATTTTCAATCATTTCTGGCATGAAAAATAACTGCGTCAACAGCTCCTTTATTTAATCTGTTTATCTGGTTTCAATCAAATTAAATCTGTGAACCAATCAGAAGCAGCATTGGGGGAAACCTTTCCATGCTGCATAATGATTTTATTCCTTTTTAATGTGGACATTTAAGTTGAAGCTGTTTTGATGTCTGAGACTGAGTTATGCTACGGTTAGCCTAGCTTAGCATAAAGACTGGAATCAGGGGGGAAACAGCTAGCCGGGCTCTGTGCAAAATGTAAAAATACACCTACCAACACCTCTAAAGCTCAGTGTTTGAGTTCAGCGTCTGCAGCTGCAGCACGGGTTGCCAGATGTGGTCTTATTTGTGTGTTGCATTACTGCTATGACAGAGTGAAACTGAACACATGGAAGCAGAGATGTTTGTGTTAATCAGCCTCTGACAGATGAAGTTATTCAGTCTGTGACTGGTTATTATCACACAGGCTTTGGGAGAAACAAAGACTAACGTAGCGCTTCTGTCCGAGCTCCGCAGTCTGGATGTTGAGGTGCGGCGTGGAGTGACGCTCGCTGGTTAAACCCGGCAGGAAAGCTAGCTTACAATTCTAAATCCTCAAACTCCATGATGGTCTGCATTGTCATCGGAAGACATGCATCAGTTAATGAAATGATGGACAGGAAACGTTAAAGAGCACCGGGTTGGCAGAGTAGCGGCCCGTGGTCGGCCCTGCGCTGGCATGCAGCTCAGAGAGCAAATGAAACATGAAGGATTTAGTGGAGATTCACAGACGTTAACGGACTGATGGAGCAGAAGTTTGTGGCTTTTAGTCTTCAGTTTGTTGTTGGAACAGAAAAGACGTCCAACCGTCTGTTAAAACTGGACTAAACTTTCGCTTAAAAGTTTAAAGTCTAGATTATAACATTTGTTTTAACATCATCTGACTCTGAATTTCACTGTATTCACTGTGATTTAGTTTAGATTTGAGGAAATATTCATGTCTTTATCGTCTCCATTTGACTCATTTTGTGCAGCCAGGCGCTGTTTAACGTGTTATGTTAACGTGTATTTAAAGATATAATAAGATGCAGTTAAGAGTTTTAGGGAAATGTGTAGAACATTTCATCTGTTGGAAAGGTGCAGCCACAGAAAGCATGGCGTTACGGATGTGAGCATGTAGGACTGTGAAGCTGCAGCCCTGAAACGAATGACATCATCCCACGGGGACACAGAAAGAGAAGCTCTGTGTCTCGGAGATTAAAGGGCTCGTTAAGACTTTTCTTCGTGTGGTGATTAGCAAAGGGTTAACCCCCCCCCCCTGGATGGTTTGGATTATCTCCTGTTATCAGCAGCAGGGGGGTCGACCCTCCCCTGTAGAAGAGCTCGTGCTACAGATGGCGGAGGAAATTAGAGTCTGCATGCTACGATCAGGATCAGAGCTAAAACCCCGAAACAGCCCTGTCCCCCTCAGGTGGAGGTTTCTGATCAACGGGGATTCTGCTCTTCATTAATGCTTCATTTTACTTTATTTTACTTCACTAGACAGGAACAAATGCAGCCGAATACTTCAGTAACTGTTACATTTACTCGAGTACTGTACTTAGTATTTCCATTTGATGTCACTTTATACTTTTAGACAGTTTGGAAGCCGATATTGTACTTTTTACTGCACTACATTTATTTGACATTAGATTACAAATACAAAATACTAAACTAAACTAAATGAAAAGTAAAAATGTATTATTATAGATTAAGCCACCCAGCAGTATATAGTAACTAGTAACTAGTTCAAACCAGCTGCAACAGTGAAGTGATTATATAATATATTATTCTGCCAAATTAGTACTTTTACTTTTTGTACTTAAGTGAGATTTTGAATGCAGGACTTTTACAGAGTATTTCTACTTTTACTTGAGTAAAAGACCAGAGTACTTCTTCCACCGCTGCTTGCAGCACCGAGTGTTTCCTGCTCTTATATCGTCTCACAGCGAGACATCCTCCCAGTGACGCCGCCGTGAGACGACAGACTCCCAGCGTCTGCCAATCCACAACAAACGCACTAAGCCAATTAGAGATAACTATCATGGAACTTAATTGAATTAGTATCGCTGATTTGCCATCGCTCTCTTTCCATTTAGGCCCGCTCCATCCCTCCTGCCATTTACACTCCATTACAGCAGCCCACCAACACAGGCTCCGGGTCTTGATGCAGAGAGGAAAAGCCTGTCTGTGGTGTCTGTCTGTGGTGTCTGTCTGTGGTGTCTGTCTGTGGTGTCTGTCTGTGGTGTCTGTGGTGTCTGTCTGTGGTGTCTGTGCCGTCTGTACCAACCAGCACTGACTACATACATCTCCTCCTGTGTTTCCATTTAATGCAACTTTCTGCTTCGACTCCACTACATTTGTCTCGCAGCTACTAGCTGCTGTTCAGATTACACTTTTTCATCCCTTTCCCGTCCAGTGAAACCACTCGTGCCTAGTTACGGGTTGCTAAGCTATGATTGGACAATCACTGTTAGGAGGAGGGGCTTGGTGAACAGTCAACAGCTGTGTGACTTTGTATTTTTGAATAGCGTTAATGTTAATGTGTTTTTGTGTTGCTTTATTTGTCCTCAAGTCGCACGTTGATTTCAGAGAAAGACTTTTCAGTTTCTTTTTTGGAAGTTTTTCAGCTCAGTAAAAAGTTAAAGTTTACTTACTCAAGAAAATCCGAAATCCCCCGCAGAACCGTATGATTCAGCTGAGTGCTGCACGGTCAAACGCTGGGAATGCATGATAATAAAAAGGACAGAAAATAAGCCGTAAAATAAACCGTTAAATAATACGTGTAATGGGCCTCGTCAGTGCCAAGAGGCTGTGATTCTCCTCCTGAGACATATGGTGGGAGGAATAATCTGACGGCGACGGCCGGACGACCGTCAGGCTTCAGCTAAAACCCCGAAGCTGATGAGGCTTAGTGAGAAATTAAGACAAAACCTTTTCAGCGCCTCAAAACAGAACTTCCATTAGTGCTTTAATCCACCTGCCAAAGTCCTACCGCTGGTTTTAATGTTAGTTTCTTGTTTTAGATGTGAAAGTTTTACTGGATATGAAGATAGAAGCCAAAGAGATGAGGAAAGAAAGAAAGAAAATGAATGTTGCCTCAACCAGACAAACAAGACACACACCACCTGAGTGAGTCTTAGTCTCGTGAACATTTCCTTTACAGACCTTTATGGAGCTGTGGAGCGGCTGCTGCGTCGTAAAAGGAGTCGTGTGTCTACACAAAGCATAAAACAGGAGTTCAGGTTAAGTGTGGGAATAAATATGAAACATGAGCCTTTTCTGTTTTTCTGTTAAGGTCCCGAGAAGCTTTTACATCACATATCGTTTAGTTTACTCTTTTATTTACCCTCCATGTTATCCAGCTGTTTTCCGCCCTCACTGTTTTAAGCCTGTCCTGTTCTGTAATGTATTGCGTGATTGTGGTGGTCTGGTTTTTGGCTTTATGTTGTAACGCACTTGGCAACTTTTGTTTGGAAAAGTGCCGTTCTAGTGACTTTCAGCTCCTTGTTTATCTGTTCTGGTTCCCTCTGAGTGTCGTTTTCAGAATAAAAGCAGCAGACAGACTCAGAGGCTAAAAACAGAGCTAATGGAGGAAATACTGGACTTGGATTCATCAGGTGACACAAACACGACTCCACACAAAGGATCATGTTGCTCCGTAGCTGCTGGAGGTGGAAATAAGCAGCTGTTTGACCACAAATTCAACATATTAACTTAAAATGTGACGATATGTTCATGTAGAAAAATCTGTTATTGCAGGTTTAAGCATGATGTCAGGCTAATTACAGTACAGACGTTTGTGCACATTCAGTGAGGAAACCAGACAGAAATGTGCTGCAGGAGCAAATAAAGGAATAAACTCAGTATCACCATCTTCTTCTCATCTTGGGTTTCTCTCAGGGAGCCTTTAGGACAAGCAGCTGAGGTCCAGTGCCTTGCTCAGGAGCGTCTCGTCATTAATATGAAGGTTCGTCATTAATCTTCTCCATGTGTGGGATTTTAAACTGCCAGCCTTTTGTCTAAAAGTCTGCCTCTCTGATCTTTGGCTCAGTGTCAGGGAATCAACCAATAAATCAGGGAAGACGTATTTATTTCTGCTGTGGTCTCTCCCTCCGCACCTTCTGGAAGGTCTTTAACCTCGACGTCCAAGAAGCTAATCAGCGGTGTTGTGAGTGATTTAGAACAGGCTCGCTCCGCTCTGCCGTCTGGCAGGTGGTGATGGCGCCCGGGAGAGCTGTTAGAGCCGCCGGCGTGGAACCAACCATGTCCAACAGCACCGCAGAGGACTCGCATATACCGCCGCCGCCGCCGCTGCTGATTCCACCATGTGTGGGGGGGAAAAAAGTCTGAGCGTGATGGAGAGACGACAAACTAACAGCAGCTGGATGAAAGGTGGCGTGCCAAATGAGTCCACTAGTCTGTCTTGGTGGAGTGCCAGCGGTGCCCAAAATGGAGCTGTGAGCCAATCTGAGCTGTGTAAATATTAATCCAGTCAACGTGGAGAGTTTAATGAGTCGTGCTGTTTGAACAACCGGCTCAGGAATCAGCCGACATGATGAAACTCTGACCCAGACTCTTAAAGGATTTCTCAGAGGAAGTCTTTAACCTTTCGATAAACCTTTAGTCAAACATGTATTGTCAGTTTGTAAACCGTGAGGGTTTTATATTTTTATATTTATACATTATCTCAGTGTAAAAAGGTGAAGCCCCTCCCCTTCCGGTGTGCCCCTCATGGGACCTATTTTCGGAAAAAAATATGTATGTAGTCAACGGCGAGAGACGGTGAATGTTTTGATCGTGTTTGAACTGAGCCACGAATTACACACATGATGTTTGTCAATTTAAAGGATCATTTTGCAAGTCAAAGTCGTAAAGACGGTAAAAGTACCATTTAGTTTGGTGTGAAGCCGCTCAGTGAGCTGCGTAAATAATAAAGCTAGATAAAAATTAATGATCAATAAATACAAATAAAAAGAATTAAAAACAGTAAAAGCAATTAAAAAAAAAAAAAGACAATAGAAAGACGATGTCACATAAAAGCAAGTCTATAAAAATGGGTTTTAAGTGATTTAAAGGAAGTTAGTGATTCTGCGAGCCGTGTCTCCTCGGGCAGCTCGGTCCAAAGCCGAGGGGTCCTGATGGCAAAATCACGGGCACCTTTAGATTTAAGCCTCAACTTTGGAATGGCCAGAAGGCCAGACCCAGGCCTGGCTTAAAAGTGATCAGTAAAATCTTAAAATCAATTCTAAATCGTACGGGGGAGCCAATGGGGAGAAGCCAGGATCGGGGTGAGGTCATGTTGTCTGTTGGAACCAGTAAGAAGCCGAGCTGCTGGACTGGTTGGAGTCCGAGAGAGCGGGAGGCAGGTCAAGAGAAAATGAGTTCATGAATGACTTTTTATAGTCTCACAGTGTGAAAGCATTGGTCTGATTCTGGTCCCATGGTGGTCATCAGAAGGGGAGGGGCTTCACCTCTCTATGGGCCCAGCGGGAACAAGTGGGCGGAGCCAGTGGGAGAAACTCTAATGCACATATGCAGAAGGCCGAGCAGCGTAGGAAGCTGGAAAACTTGTATTATTAATTCAAACGAATGGACGCCATCTTGGAGTGTGCTATCCAGTTCTTCTAATAGAGCCACGTTAAACAATGCAGGCGTCAGACCTTTGAGAAACATTTACATTATTGAGGCGGCGAAAGTCAGCAGAACTGTCACTCAGCCTCAACTCTGCAAACTCATACTGTGTAAGACCCTAATAAAGGCCCTGACTTCCTCACGTCCATCAAACGCTGTTGGTGTGTGAGGTCAGAACATCTGGAGTCCGTTCTGTCCCTGAAGCGCGTCACTTCATCTCTTTAAATCCTGTTTGGTGTTTTGGGTTTGAAGTAGCCCCGCTTACTCGTGTTAATAAGTGTTGCTGGTGCCGAGCTTGAGTTCAGCTCTTTAAATAAAAACAGGTCCTGGTGATGAAGACTGAAATGTTCAGATTTGAAACACTGACTGCAGACAGTGACTGTTTCCTGTGGCCTCTCTGCATTCTGTGGGTTGCCATTTGTGCGTGCGCGCGCGCGCGTTAGGGGCGTGGATGTGGAGGGGAGCGTTGCATCCTCTCACGTGATCAGCTTGTCTGTCCTCTCCTCAGTCCGGGTCTCTTTGTTGTGGTTGCAGCTGCTGCTCTCGTTACGCACCGCGTCTCCGCTCCGCCGGAGCCCCGAACCGCTTCATTACCGCGCGGACAAACACAGCCGGAGCGCCGTGATCATCACTCTGACTGGGAACCAGGACGTGGAGGATCGCTACGTGCGCGACACCCGACAGGTATAAGCTGTATTAGATAAATCTACCTAAAAAGACTCGGGGCTTTGGTGCGGAGGAAGGACGGATGGCGAGAATGCTGCCGCTGCCTCCTCTGCTTCCTCCCTGGACAAACCGGACCGCCTCCGAGGCTTCTTGAACGCGGAATCAGGCGAGGTGCACATTCCTCCATCTTCACCACAGAGTTCTGCGCCCTCTCTGCTCCTTCCTCTCGTTCAGCGGGACACAGCGTGAGGCAGTCGGGGTGTTCTCCTTCGCGTCTCTGCCTGCTTCACCGGGGATTACGCTAAATTGTTTGCACGCCTTTCCACCTGAATCGAGAACCGAGTGATTTGTCTGCCGGGTCTCTGGAGATTGGATCATCATGGTGTCAGGCCCTGGGAGGTGTCCCGGGCGTCCCGGCGGGGTTGTCCGGTACCTGGCGTCCGCCTGCCTGCTGTCTCTGCTGCTCTACCTGCCGGAGGCTCGGGGGTCTTATAACCCACAGAGCGGAGAGTGCAAAGGCAAAGGGAAGGACTGCACAGGTAAGAAATCTGCTGCTGCTGCTGCTGCGTGCTCTGCTGAGGGGATGCGTCTGCTGTGGGTGTGCGCACCATGCACCCTTTAAAATAACCACTTTAAAATGACCTTTTCTATAACGTTGACAGGTCAGCATGCAGGTCCGGTAACGCTGCATGACAAATCAGAGCTGTGACCGTTCATATAGGGACTTAAGATCCCTGTGAGGACTTTTCTTCATCTCCTTCATAATATTCCCGTGGTGACTTTTCGTGCCTCCGGCGCTCAGTGCGGAGTTTATAGTGACCTTTGCATCTCATAAGGCCCCAGACGAGTCTAATTATAGCGGCTTTA
This sequence comes from Maccullochella peelii, assembly GCA_002120245.1. NCBI lineage: Eukaryota > Metazoa > Chordata > Actinopteri > Centrarchiformes > Percichthyidae > Maccullochella > Maccullochella peelii. The sequence goes on from LKNJ01002677.1 coordinate 8,904, forward strand.
ATATGCTATCAGATGTCTCGAGTCCTTATTGGACTGTTTGTGCTCCATCATTAGTCTCCAGCTGACTGAAGGATGACAGGGATCACATTAATATTCCTGCATGTTAGCGAAAAATCAATATTATAGCTATAACGTGAGTAATAGATCTCCTGTAGTATCGATATATATCCCAGTAGGGATCCGTTTATTGTGACATTGCAGCTGGACTTGAATGTACATTTACTGCATTTTATCATGCTGGTCCTCAAAAGTATCTTTATTTGGATTTAATTTAGCTTGAAGGGATCAGTGATGAATTGGTCAACAAGCAATAACCTTTTTTAACTATAATCACAAATCCCTGAGACGTCTTCAGATGATTAATTAATTATTAAAGTAAAGAATATCGAGTTTAGCGAGCTGCACCAATAAAATGACCTTTCTTTAAATGGCAACAATCCAAAAACACTAAAATCTAAAATCACACAAATGTATTATTTATTTATTTATTTATTTATTTATTTATTTATTATGGAAACGGAAACTTCACTAGTTGTATCTGATGTATGACTTGTGTCAAAAATGTATCGGTTACCAGAACTGCTATTGATTATTGACCAGCCTTGTCAGCACTGAAACCTTTAAGTAAAATGAGGCAATTTCAGAGAACCGTCCGACCATCAGAAGCCTCTTTAGCTTCAACAGCACACTGTGACATGACGTGTGTGATCATATTGACCTTTAGGGATATAACTGGAAATGATAATTGAGCAAACTATTACTTACTAAAATTGATTTATTTATATTTTTGTCTTTAAAATAATAAAAAAATGCCCAAAGTGACATTTTCATATCACGTATTCTGTCTGTATTGGTTTCTCGTTGCACTTTCCTGTATTTTATTGATTGTACTCTTACTTAACCCCAAAAGAGACAGAATTTAAAATATCACTTTATTTTTAATATGAAAGGAAGCTGGAACCAGCATAACGTTTGGTGTTTTCCCTTGATGATTAATGGAGTACCAGACTTGTTTAAAATGAGTCGATTAACTTGAAAAGTAATCGATAGGTTAAATAATTATCAGTTTTTCCATGTTTTTTAAGGGCAGTGTGACTTTATTTGGCCACTTGTTTTCAGCAGAAACAATCTGTGAACTCAACATTCATTCATTCATGTGGAGTGGTGTTTGTGTCACCTGATGAATCTAAGTCCAGTATTTCCTCTCTGTTAGCTCTGTGTTTGGTCTCCACCTCCTCCTGAGGGAAATATCTGGCTCTTTAGCTGCTAAAAGCTCCACTATGTTCACCAGCGAGTCTCTACCTGAGTCTGTCTGCTGTTTGCTGCTGAGCAGGTAGTGGACAGCGGCATTTTACAGCTTTTATTCTGAAAACACTGAGGTTAGCAGACAGGAAATGTGCCACAAAACCAAAACCAGGAGCTAAAAGAGGCTAAAAAGCTCCATAGAGCTGCAGAGACGGTGAGAACAGCAGAGTCTGAACAAAGCCACAGTCAGGTGATCCATCGTTAATAACTCAATATCTTTAGCTATAATAATAATAATAATAATAACAACAATCAGTGTGAGCAGAGCTGCAGACAGGATGTAGATATGAGACAGACACAAAGCTTCTGTAAAAATCTTTATTCATTTGGATATTTACCAAGTTAAATTTATTTACTGTCTTGCTGTTGTTATTACGTACAAATGTATTAATTTACGTCCTAACGTTTCTATTCTGCGAGCTGTTTTCTGCAGCACGGATCAGCTCTGGCGGAAGAACCAGAATCGGGTCTGTTGCCCAGCAGATTTTCACAAACAAGGAATTTGCTTTGGTGTTGTGGTCAAAAATATACAAAGACAAAAAACAAGTACCACAAAAGTCAAGTAATCGTTAGTGTAACATTTACAATAAAAATATCTACTTTAAAGTGAAAAGAGCTGAACTGTGTCTAAAATGAAGAGAATCGAATGTAGAAAATATTGCCTGAGGAATGTGCGTTTGTGCAAATGATATACGTTGTATTCATTTGTTTAAGCACGTCTTCATTTTTAAACAAAAAAACCCACAACGTGTACTTTTAAATGATAAAATGTGAACTGCACATCAGTGAGCTTTTAAAGGCGTCTCACTTTAATATTCTTGCATTATATTCTGACGGGGATTATAGTCAGCGCTGTTTGCATCCTGCATTAATATCTAATATTCATAGATTGATTATAGTGTTACATTATTATGTTCTTCCTCTGGAGCTTTTATTAAATATTGAAAAGATAAAAACAGCAGTCGTGTAAATGACTGTGTTAGCTGTCACTCCGGCGCGTCTGGAATAACCCGCCTCAGTCATGTTTTATTAATGAACCGCTGAATTGCCTCTTCGTGCCGCTCACATTGTTTGCATTGAGAAATGGAGCATTTTCCTCCCAGACGAGCGCGCTGCGATCCTGATCTCTGCTCTCCCACAGAGGCCCGACACGCTGGAGCATAATGCAAATATTCTGCAGCGGCAAATGAAAATGTTCCAAGTCACTAACCAAACCAAATACCTTGATTATTTTTTTATTTTTTATTTTTTTAGCACAGAGAGTCTAATTCACACGCTCGCTGCTCCGTGCATAGCAATAACCTTGTTGCACTCAACCGAGTCTTGATACCAGATAATTCACTGCACTGCTGTCTAAAGTGTTGTTGCTCAGAAAGCAGCAGAAAGGGAGAAACGGAACACAATGGCTTGTGGCACTTTGTTGGAAGCAGCATGCTGTCCTGGACCAGCAGCATCAAGCATTTAAAGCAAACCATCATCCACTGGGATTATGACACAGGAAAGGGTGGAGTGTGGAGAGGATGGGTTCGCAGTTCTGATGTCGGCTGTGAAGATGATTTGAAGCCTGGAGTTTGGGTTTACCACTTGCTGCCATCTTTTCTCAGTTACTTTTTGCGAGCATCAACCGACACACGTGAAGGATAAGGCTGGTGTTTTTGTCCCCAGATCCCATGTGCAGACCAAGGGCCTTTCTCCACCCCCTACACCCTCGCCCTACCCACTCCCACTGCGATTGCACGTTCAGGTGGAGGGTCTGCCACATTAAGTGCCATCCCAAACCACTTGGCAGGGAGTGGAAGTGGGTTATAAAACCATCCGACAGCGAGTCCACATCAGTCCTGGCTTACTGACCGCGTGCAACGCCGGGTTGTGTTCGTCACTGAAGACGCGCCGTACAAAGTGCTCAAACTAAGACAGACGTTTAATATTGTCACACAGACGTTAACAACTTACACTGTATTTAGGATCAAATATCTCTGGTCTGGAAAACCGCTAGCTGTGTTTATTTGATTGTAAAGTGTCGTAAACATCAGAGTGAACAGATCATGGCAACAGTTGCCGCTTCCGAAAGATGCTGATACGAAACCATGGTTACGAAATGTTACGACTGTTCCTGTTTCCGCTACGCCTTCAGCTGTGAGTGTGACTACAGAGTTACACTCTGCGACGGAGTGGGAGGGCCATCAACGTGTTAGTCCGTCTGACTGGCTGTGGAAAACTGCCTGTACTCTTAAAGTTGAACAAAACACAGGAAACACTTAACAGCTCGCTGACAAAGATGTGTTGTACAACAGGAGGCAGCGGTCTCAAAGAGAAAATACAAGAAAACGGCTTTTATCTCGGTGAGCAGAGAAACGTCTCCATATAAGGACCCACCTTACCTCTTATACAAGAGTCACGTTGCTCAGCACGCACATGTGAAAGTCCCATTGAGCTCAAGACTGGAGACAAGAATTCTACCAAACTACTTAAATGTACATACATAAGCATCTAATTACTAAATATTAATGAGTATACAGTCAAATGGTTACGGATAGATTATTAACATATGAATAAATTATAAGTTATAAGCTTACAACTGAGTTTACTTTAACACCCACTGGTTCCTACTGACGACACAAACCTTTAAAAACAGCTCACAAATATAGAGTTTCATGTTTAAACCAGCTGCTCGCTGTAGTTTTTATCAAACAAACTGGAGGAAACGGTGCATTTGTAGTAACAGACTGAGCAGTGCAATTAAACATAAAAACAAAGAGAGACACTCAGCAGATATAAAGTGATACTGAAGTAAACAGACGTGCATGTTTGTGTTTATCCTGTTGTTTGGCAAGAAGTGAGTTCTTTGTATGCTTTTTGAAAAGATATTTTGTTGACGGTAGAAAAGATATTGATAATCCAGAGTGCTGTCGACCTTCATGTGACAGTAAGTTGGAGCCGGCAGCATTATGTGACCAGGGTGACCACATACCATGCCCAGAGGAACATGTCAGCCAGGAACGTTAGCATGTCGGCAGCTGCTTCACGGACGCACCAGCGGCAGCGCAGAGTAGACAAACAGCCATCGGTGAGCTGTCCCGCTCCGGAGACAGGCGTCCTCCTATCGACGTTCTGTCCGGCTCTCGTGTCGAATGCAAAACAGAGAACAAACGAGACGAATCTGACATTAAGGTCAGTGTTTGTCAGGCGGTTCAGCTCTTTCCTCCACATGTTTTATTTGAGAATAATCTCTGTGTCTGAGGCTGTGCGTTAGATTTGTTGGTTGGCTCATTACTTGTAAGCTCAGTTAAACCTTCCCTGACTGTAGCGCCTCCACCCAGGTCCCCTTCTAACCCTAACCCACCAGCCGGTTAGTTTCCTCCAGCAGGTGCTCTCGGTGCAGAGTGTAGCCGCTGATATAAGCAGAGCCACCAGGATGATCTTGACAAAATATGTTTAACGTGTGATTTCTTTAGTCGAGCCTGCTTCAGCTTGTGAGATTTACCATCTTTCATTAATTTAGACACATATGAAGCACCAAGCAGCTGCTGCCTTCAGGAATCCTGTCAATCACAGGAGACACTGTACTTTTTGTTAAACGTTTTAGATATTTTACCTTCTGACCGCTTCCTGTATAGCCACGCTGACCCGGCCAGCAGCCAATCACATGCCACAGCCACCGTTTATGTATTGGAGATAAACGCAAAGCAAAGTGTTAAAGGTTAATGGCTCTGAGCCGCCGGACTCTGACGGGATGGATACTGATGATGGTCACTGCTGACAGTGGGGTTTTTTTGTGCTTCAGCTGAGCGGAGTCTCTGGGCCTTACCAGAAGAGGGTCGGCCAGCTCTGGTCCTCAGACTCGACTCTGGGATGGCTGAGAGGCCACTGCTTGAGATCATGTAGATCATCTCAAAACCCCCTTATGGCTCTTTTTCAACTTACCGCCGTGGCTCGCTGTGTAACCATGACAACCACAGAAACTACAGAATGGGTCGGGGGAAGAAGATGCAGGGAGCTGGTTTTACTGTATCTGAATGATTCACCACTCCACCAGCAGAGAACAAACGGAGCAATGGAGAGGAACGTCTGATCATCCGGTCTGGGACGATGAAGAACGTTAATGATACTAGTTAGCAAAACTTGCTATATTCATCATATTATTTTGCTAACCCGCTCTGTTTAGCTGCGGGATGCCTGTAGGTGGATGTCGGCAGCGTGTGGTGTTCGGTATGTTGCAGGTCGCTGGTCGGCAGACTGACACACTGTGAATTTGGGGCCTTTGGAGCCGCTGGGTGTCTGGGGCCCTGGGATAATTTGGTAATCCAGCCTGGCAATCGGAGCACGTAGACGAGTCACATGACCCACAAGGAGCTTGTTTATAGGACAGAAGAACATTTTTAACGGCTCCACTCACATTGATGCTTTCCTTCAGTAGATGTTCTCGGCTCCGCTGCTCCACTGCTTTACCTTCAGATATAAAATGGCAGAACTGGGCAGAGTGCCTGGATGAGCCCTGGCAGGTGCTGTGTGTGTGTGTGTGTGTGTGTGTGTGTGTGTGTGTGTGTGTGGTTATGAAGTGAAAGAAGTCATGAGCAGAACTCTTCATCACTGTTATTTCTGCTGTAAAGTCACCTGAGAACACGCCTGCAGAGATGGTTTTTCAACTGACAGTCAGCTGTTTCTCCACTGAACAGGAAGCAGTTACTCGTGAGTCTTTCCAAAAGTAATATTATTACTTAACAGTAATTTGTTAGACTACTCGTTACACCCCACAAAATTGGTGATTGTGTCCTTTCTCCTCAGAATCCAGGCTTCGTTTGAGCGCCTCTGCGTAATCACCAGTAAGCGCAGCTAAGGCTTCAAACTAGCAGTTTTTTTTCTGCAGCCTGCGAAGCCTGAGATCAACGGCACACCTGGCTCAAACCGATGATTTTTTACCTGGAGGTCTGTCTGAGAGACGGAGAGTCAAACGTGGAGATACGAGCTTCACGTTGTGGTTTGAAAGAGTCTTATTACCACTACCTCCACAAGGTTTACTTTTGACAGCGATGTTCTCGTCATCTTTTCTTCCGACAAAATCAAAGTAACGGGAACATTTCCAGCCGCTGAATGTCTTCCAAGCTAGCTTGCTGCTTGGTGACGTGCACGTGCGACCATTCATTTATGAAAACGAATCCGGGACAAGTAAAGTAAGGTTGTAACAAGTTATTTTTAGGGGGGTAACTGTAATTTTATTACTGAAATTTTCTCAGTAATCCATTACACAGCTCGTTGGTAACGCGTTAGTGCTAGTGAGCAGTTTTCAAACAGTGAGTCAGATTATATTCCAGGACAGTAAATGAAATCCTGCTGACTAATTCGGTCCTCTGTGAGGCTTTTAAGCGGTCGCCTCCTGGGAGATCTTTTGGAGCATGATGGAGCACGCTCAGTGGCTCATACGTGTTCGCCACGGAAGGAAACTCACATGCACGACAAATATTCTGTAACGGGTGTGACGAATGTCTCACTGACACTAGAGCTGGAGCTGCAGATGAATATTGATGATCTGCCGGCGCTGTTTAGAGTTTACACTCGGATCGTTTAGCTGAAGCTCTCATCCAGAGCAGCACGTGGTGACGACAGCGTCAGCTGCTCGGTAATCCTCCTGAGAGGCTGGAAACACGGAGGGGGGCAGGTAGAGAGCTTTTCAGAACACCTGAGGGTAAAAGGTGGAGGCAGACCCGGGTCCCGGTTCAGGCGTTGCTGCAGGATGTAAAGTTCTTTGTTGGTCGGCCTGTCTGGGATTCACAGATATAACCGCCTCTCACAAATAATTAGTCGTCAGTCAGTGGCGGGCCCTCGAGAACGGCCCTCGGGCTGCTGGGAAATCAGCCGGTAAATTAATGAATGGAGGGAGTATTCTTCTGTTTGTGTGCCCGTGGGCAAACATGTAACCGGACTGAGCGTCCCAGCAGCCGCTGCACTGTCTTAGTGTAACAACCCTAACAGAGGTTGGACCAATGCAAATGGTGTTGATTTGCTTTTTTTTAAAATTTATCTTTTTTTTTCTTTTTAACCCAAATCAGAAGAAAAACATATTTCCTCTTGTGGTGTCTCTCCAGTCAGAGGGTTCGGGGTTTATTTGTTCAGGTTTTGAGATTTCTGTCTCTGCATTTAACTTCTGGCAACATAGAAACGGTCCTCCAGCGCCTACGTTGGTGTCCCTAAAATCTGTACAACCTGAGCTAAAAGGCTGTAAGTCAGTAAACCAGAATGACTGATACAGTTACTGAAACTGTCACCACACGCAACGTAATCTTAGATGTCTCCATACGTACAAATATATTCTTACCCACCTCTAATAATACTAATGAAAGTAATACTTATTCAGAAGATTCTGGCTGAAAGTGGTCTGAACTTAAAAAACTTAAATCCAGCTCCTCTTACTTGAAAGCTCCTGAAAAAAGCCGGTAAAGGGAGCTTCAGGTTTTACTTTTTTGTCTAAGTATTGACTGAAATATTGTTATTGGTGATCGATATTGACTCTTAAAAACAGTGAACGCTGTCATTAACCTGTGGAAAGTGTAAATGCTTAATCAAACTTAAAATCTGCTTACACATGACACACCCACAATGAAAACTTTATTTGGGTGAAGCTGTGTGTGTTTATTCCCTCGTAGTGGAGAAGAAACAAACAGATGATAAACGACAAGATGTTCTTTCTGCTTTCCGTCTCAAATTTATTCATAACGTTCAGCAGAAACTTGAATCATGTTTCGATGCCTCCCCAGGTTTTAAAGGATTTCTATCGACGCTGCTGATTGACGACTTTTTCAGTTTTCTGTCAGAAGCTGCTTTTCATGCTTCATGTCGGACGCTCCTTGTCCAGACACTGTAGTTAAAGTTTGTCTAAAACATATTTTTACTATTTATTTTTTTATATTTTAGTTAAGTATCATTACATATAAAAATGTCGACATTGCGCTATTGAAAAATCGACTTTTCCAAGTTCTTTCTGTCCATAATTGAGTCCTAAAATGTATTTTCTTCAAACAAGTAAAAGCTGCAGAATGTTTTTCCTAAGAATTCTCTGGAAATAAATAGAATAAGCAGAAATAAAGCAGGTTGCTGCACTAAAATGAAGTAAAATTGAGTTGAATTTCTTCTTTTAGAAAAAGACTTTAATAACTCAGTTTCAGATAAAGTAACTTGGTAACAGAACTCGACAGAAATGTTTCTCGGCCCTTTCCGGGTCACTATTTTCCTATTTTTAGGATCAGAGATTCTCATGACGGCAACAGTTCTGCAACGTCTTCTGTCTTTTACCTTTAAGAGCTTCTCAGACTGTTTCAGTTAGAACACAGCCGTCACCTTTTCTCCTTGCCTGACGGACTGGGTTCACTTTCTGGAAAGTTTAAAGTCAGTTTTGTGTTCCAGTAAACATTTATCTCGTTATTTGGCTTTATTCCTCGTATCGATTCTTTCCCATTAGAAGAAACCAGAGGATGAATTTCCACCATGAAACAACAACGATGATGACTGATGAAGAAGAACACGTCTGTTAAGAAGTTAAGCAGGCTTCTGGTATACATACCGGTTAGCCCGGAGAGTAGAGTCCCATGTACACTTCAGCATGTTTCTGATGCACTTTGCACTAGTTTGTCTAGATGTTTCCTGTCCTAAGCTCAGATGTTTCTCTACCACACAGTTATTGTGAATGTGAGGACAACGTCAATATCGGCTTGATGAAAATGCGCCATTCCCCTCTCCTGATAAGGAAAACCTTTTCCACTGTCCTTAAAGGGAAAGTCAGTTTGTCTGTTATTATTCCTAATCCATGAACCGGGATTATTTCACTTGTTTCCAAAACAAATCAACATGTTAGTAGCAGCTGATGCTGGTTTCTAGAAAAGATTTGAAACAGTTTGAAGAGAAACCACAGTAGGATGTTTCCACTTGTTTTAGGACAGCATGACTGGTTTAGATGGAGATTTCTGCTCTCAAATCATTCTCCAAGTTGCATGTTACCCAGATTTGATGTCCTGTGGTTTTATAAAGCGTCGGTGTCCAGAAGCTACGTAAAAGACCGTAAAGACGGTAAACTCCCCCGCGGCGGCTGTTGACTCCTGCCTCTCAGTCAAGGACGCTGCCTCTCTGTCTTCATCACCGGAGGCTCTGAGGTGTCAGAACTCAACTCTCTATCTGCTGTCAACACCTGACTCGCCATCGCTAACATGACTGACTGGAACCCACAAAAAAATGTAGGTTTTAAGTCCCAGGAGATCAGCCACCATGGATCTGGTGTGTGGAGTTAATGTCACAGTTTCAAGGACACAGCTGTCCACATACTAAGCATATAATGACATTTTGGCTGGAGTGTTGGGTGTCCACATATTTTTAACATGTAGTGGGTGAAATGTACGTCAGAATCAACATCACTGCTGGTGGTTTTCGGATATCCGGGCCAAGACTTCCTCTTCCGTGCACCGAACATTGTTTACAGTCTGATTAACAATCTCGGAACCCATTGGCTGTCATCTGACGACGATTTGAATGCAGATAAATTTTTAAAAAGCTAATCTCTAGGGTTCCGAGATTGATAAAAAGCTAAATTGTCGTCAGATGATAGCTGATGGGTTCTGAGATTTCATTGTGGCCAATGCGTTCCGCCTCTTTTGCTCTCCACACAGACCGTTTACCTGCATGCAACCAAAGCCCGCTCGAACGTGATTGGTCAATACTACTTGGACTACAAACAGAAAGCAGAACGATACCAAAATCTTGTCCCTTGCCTACAGATTCTGCATTCATATGCAGATATCTGAATCCTGCTGACTTTGGTGATTCATCTAGCGCCATCATCAGGTCAATACTTTGGCCAAAACACTGCCTCAGCTGTGCTTTGTGTTTTGTGCTAATTAGAGACTGTTAGCATGCTAATACGCTAAACTAAGATGGTGAACATGGTAAACATTATACCTGCTAAACATTAGCATGTTAGCATGTCGACATTAGCATTTAGCTCAAGGCATCCCGGATCAGAGCTGCCATCATGACTGTACACACATCTGAACCAACTCAGATAGTGTTCATTTCAACATCAAGTTATCGTATATAAAAATGTAGGAATCGGTAAGATAAATCAAGTGTCCGAGCTAAAATATTTTCAGGAAACGTATATCGAGATGCCTAGGTTTTTGGAAGAGAGATAGATGGAGTCTCGTTGGTTTAAGAAACCTCCCTCGGTTCTTCAGTTGAATTGATCCTCAAGGATGAAATGAACTGTGAAGTCAAGGCGATATTTCAGTTTATGAAAAACATCTGCTCGCTCATTTTGAGTCCGAGCATCCAAGAAATGAAATGCCAGGACAGTGTGTATGACACATGATTGGATCAACCCAAAGAGGGTTTTCTACTGATGTCGGTTCACTTTCTCCCGGCGTCGCTCCTCCTCTTTAAGGCAAACCAATTATCTGCAGCGCCACAGGGTGACAGACGCTTTTAATTGTCTTTCATGAGGCAATAAAAGGTGTTTGTCAACTGGCTGGATGTGGACTTTCTAAACCTGCTGTGGAGTTTAATTAGGCCTCGAGGATAAAGTCAAGGTGCTCTTTGGGTGAAACCACAGCTGTCTGTCAGCAGTGAGTCTGTGGAGTCATTTGTTGTTGTTGTCGGTCGTCATGTGACTGAAGTTTTACAGGTTGAGTGAATATTTAAGTCTGAATATTAAAGAATGTGTCACTTTCTTTAAAGACAGTGCAGGTCTTCATCACAGCTTCATGTTTTATTTGATATTTTTTTAGTCTCAGTCATAATAGTTCTCCAGCTTTATCTGCTAAATAAACACTGCGATGACATTAGTTTGACCTTTTGTTTCCAGCTCCTCACATGTAATCAATTCTCACACAGAACTGGACGTTTCACATGTTAAATAAAAGTGTATTTCTTCCTGTAACAGTTGCATCAGTCCGTTGTTTCCTCTCAGGATGCAGTGACATTTTGTAACCCACACGTACACCGGCTGTGTGATGTATAAATACATCCTCTTCCTGAGACAGCAGCGTCTTAAAATTTCAAATTTAATTATCATTTTTATGCCCCATGAAAAGAGATTTGTTTTTAATACGACTTGTAAGCAGTGGAATACTGTTGTGAGTATTTATATTTGATTTAGATTGCATGTCTTGTAATCGCCGTTGGCTGATTAGGATAGGATGCGATGTAATTTTGATGAGTTTGTGGAGAAATAAATTGAATATTGAACCCAGAACTTGTAGAAAAGATGTGAGCCTATTGTTAAAGATAGATTTAGTTTTTATTTTCTCTTGTGTTGTCCCTTGGACAGCCAGGAGAAACTGCAAATATAAATTTTTTTTTTTTTTTATAAATCCATCCTTTTGTCAGCTTGTGTAGGAGTTGAGAAAGCTCTTGTTTCTTGCCGCTGTGGTGAGGAGGAAAACATCTCTGGGAACAGTCATGTCATGTAAAAGAAAGGAAAGAAAAAAAAAAAAAAAAAAAAAGGTGACATGATCTGTATGGGAAACCTGTGAAAACCCACAAAACTGCTTCTCATTGATATCTGAAGCCAGCGGTGTTCATGGAGACGCCTCTGCATGTGTTGGACCAGCAGTGAGCAGCACTGACTCACAGTAAGGTGATCTTGCAGCTCTGCAGGTGTGTTGTAGCCTGCAGGCCCTCAGCTGCATACGCCGCTGTCACCCCGTCGTTCTCGAAACACTGATGTTTGCACTTCAAACGGGGCTGGTCTTACTCAGCCGAAGCCTCAGATCAAGTTTGCTCCCAAAATGTAAATCTGAACGCCGCCCGACCGCAGGTTTGATCTCCGTCTCGTTCGTTCAGATTATTTTCATTCTGCTGTGGGAACGTGATACCTCGCTTCCTCTTCTCTCCTCACTGCCCCCTCCTCCACTGTGAGGTCAGGGGTCAAAGGTCAGCGGCGGCTACTGTTACTGTGACTTTTACCACTACTGACTGTAATCATCTGCACTTTCCTGTAAGTCATTATGATAAAATACTAATAAATATAAACATTTACTGTTGTTTCAGGTTTAGAGTTAATGCAACCTCAAATCAATCATTTTCTTTACTTGAAAATGGATTGACTGTTGACAAAGAAATCTCATTTTGATGTTTAAAAAAGCAGGTTTATAAAAGAAGTTAGTGGGTTTGAGTTGAACTTATTTGAAAAGGCAGTGTCGTGTCAATGATCAATATCAATAAAAGATCAGAAAGTAGTAAAAAACAATGACGATGATGTCTTTAAATGTCTTTCTTTCAGATTGAGTTCATAAAGACATGAAACAGAGAAAATCCTCACTTTGGAGAAGCTGAAACCAGAGAATATTTTTTGCTTTTGCTTGATAATTGACTTAAATCATGAATTGGTTACAAAATAGTTGATACATTTTTTTTAATCAATTAATCGACTAATTTTTGGCGCGCTTTTGCTCACAGCGGTCTGATGGAACCAGAGATTTTAAAGGGATGTAAACCACATGTTTAGAGTGCTGTTATTTAAACGTAATAACTAATAGTCAGTGTATTCAAATATATCATTTAAAGTTTTACTTATTTACTCACTCACTTACTTGTATCCATATCAAATGCTAAGTGTTGCATGCAGAGACGGTGTGTATCAGAGGAAGGAGGGGCCCCTGCAGGTGCGGTGAAATTGAAACTTATATCATTAAGGAGATTTCAAGCCACAGCTAATGTTGGTCCACTGCTTAGGCCTCACCAACGCTAGTATATCTTTGGAGTATTTCCCAGCTGAGCTAAATCACTGAGTGACCTCGCTGATGCTACAGCCCTGATAACGCTATGGCACAACTGTAGTCGTTATCCGACTTCACTATCCCTCATTAAAAATGATTAATGGTCTCTTGGCTGCATTGCTGGTGGCCTTCCCCAGCCACCTGGTGCGGTTTTTGTTTTTCTCCCATCTCACTCTCATAAGTGTCCCACCATCAACGAGGTTGAGTTAAGCTCTGCATAGCCTTTCTTATGCCAGTTTCTGTCATAATTTGTGATGAATGACCACTGGTGGGCGCTAACAATGGTGGGGTAAAACTCTGCAGAGCTGACCCAAAAGTCCAGGTGTTAGTTCTTGCCCCTATAAAAGAAACGCACAGTCAGGCTATTTTTCTGTTGCTTTCCGGAGATCAACTCGGCTTTATCTCTGTCAAAAGAATAAACCCTAAATTGCATGAAACTCTAATCCTCTCCAGTGATTTTCTTTGAACCTGTTAGACTTCAGCAGCACAGCAGGTGCGCTGAGGCGGTGAGGTTCGATCCAACACTGACCCGGACCAGAAACGGCAAATGGACATTACATTTCTTTAGGTGATGCTTTTATCCAAAGCGACTTACAATAAGTGCATTCAGTCATGTGGATACAACGCAAGAACTGCTGCTTCAAGTGCAACATTTAGAGACAAGAAGAGATAGATGACAACAAGTACTGTGTGTGTGTGTGCGTGTGTGTGTGCGCTCGAGCGGATGCATCTTGGCCTCCGTTCACGGCGTCCAGAACAAACCTGAATCCTCTGTTCATGCCTTTCCACTGACTCTGTGAGCATTCGCACCATCTTTACGTTCACTTTGTTTTGTGTAGTGCGAGTTAAGGTCAGCGCTCACCTCATTTGTAATGACGTGGGAGCAGCAAATACAAAGCCTGCAGCGTCCAGAAAGATGAAATGCTGCAGCTCTGCTGATGTGACGTGTTACTTCCAGCCAGAGATGAAGGCCTCCAACATAGCTGCCAGGGGGTGTGTTGCATCATCTGAAGGCCTCTGCAGACATCAGACCAAACACAAAGAGTAAACTTTCAGGACGTATTATCTGTGCGTTCAGCAGTCAGTGCAGCCCACATGCATCCGAGGTGAAACGCAGCGACGCAGTGATAACACGAACATGGCTTCCATGTCCTGACGGCGTCGGTCCGATAACCTCTTAATCTTCCTGGACGTATGGGCGTCAAACCAAAGGAACAATTAAGATTTGGCGACAACCTCCACCCCCTCACTGAGAAAATGAAAATGATTTCTGTGACATTGGCTTAATGTGTGGGCTGTCAATTATGCGAGGTAATGCTGCATGCGTGGAAGGCTCTGTAGATTAGGCGTCAGTGGCAGGTTTATGAAGGCAGTGACGTTGCGGAGGCCTCATTTGTCAGATTTAGAGCGGCTCGGTCTCCGCGCCGCCGCTGCTGCTCTATTTCAGCAGGACTGTTTCTCCCTGTGAAATGTTTAAAGAAAGAATAGGGCTCATCAAAATGCTAATACAAGGGTGGTGATTTAGCATCGGTTAGCACGTCAGGATGGATTGAACAGCAGTTTGTGTGTTTCCAAGCTGTGAGGAGCCAGAATCACTTTATATCTGGAGTGCAGATCCAGTCATTCATCTCTGTGGCACTCAGGCAGACGCCAAAATGACTAAACAACCTTTTTAAACTCTCCTTGTTGCTGAGGCTGGAGCTCGCCTTGTTCATTTAACACTGAAGATGGTGCTGATTAATGACAGATCTGTTGGCTGCTGGTGTTTGTTTGTCCGGGGTTTACAGCATGTCGTGTTTGAATATCTCTTCTCTTAACTATCAGCTGCTTGTGATGTTTGTGATTCTTCTCCCCCTGCTGAGCTCATCGTGTCTCTGAGGAGACGTAAATGAGCTGTATGTCCTGCCGGCGAGTGAAGGAGCCTTCCAGATGTCTGAGGTTTGTTGTGCTGGAACAGCTGCAGGACACAGTGGAGATGGAACATGTTGCTGTTTGTGTTCTGTACTGCATGAATTATAATAATTATATCATCTTCTGCAGTACTAGGGAGATTATCCTGAACTACAGGTCCCATAAAGTTTTGACTGTGTGCCGATGGCCAAGACTTTGATAATAAGACAGAACAAGTGGAGACCGTAAAAACAACAATTTCGGAATTTGAGGCCAATGCACGCGAAAAAACTGATGAAAATGAAATAAAATCGATTTAAAAGCTATAATAATAAAATTGATAATAAAAAAAATAGAGTTAATGTTGTAGGATGTGATGCGAAATCAGTGCGGTGCGATGTTTGTCAGGCGACAGCACAATCATAGTATCCTGGTAGAGATGCATGAGAAAACAGGAAGTGTTTGGTTTTACTCTGAGATGGGAGGCTGTGGAGGAGGAGGTGATGCCGATCTGTTTACTCTCAGACCTCAAACTGCCCACAGGAAGTTTTCAACTCATGTCTTCACTGCAGAAAGCAGCTGTGTCTGTTCACGTTAGGTGGTCTGCGTATGTGGGAATTGTTTGCCTTTGCCGGCGGATATTTATTCTGATAGCAGCTTGTCCAACTTTATGCTTTTGAAGAGAAGACCAGCGATTTCTGCCAAATGAGCGGCGTTGAATCAGCCTCTGCAGGGTTATATATCAGTCCAGGTGGTTCAGCTGGTGTCAGTGGAGACGATCCACCCTCTCTGTGGTTCATCCAGGAGGATCAGGAGAGAAGCATCGTCAAAATAAACACTTGCTTTTAAATGTTGAGACTGTAACATTCAAACAGTTAATAACACCTCCATTAGGTAAAGGAAAGCCCCAGTACATCGTCAGTCTTGTACCGCCTGAAAAGTCAGAGGCTTTATGCTGGAAAAGGACATGATGCCCATAAACATGGTGGACAGTGAGGGATTTCGTGAGCTAACGTTACTGAACTACATTGAACCAGGCTATCGCATCCCCTCAAGACGTACAATTAACTTTACAAGCCGTGTTTGAGCGTCTGTCGGTTAATGATCTGTTAACGAGGGTCAGCTATCGGTCAGAAAAAGAAATCTAAATTAGCATTCCTAGTGTGATCACTAAGGTTCTATAAAGCCACCTTTTTGGTCACCTGGGGGCAGTGTAAGATTTGACATATTCACACCTTTTTCTAAAGTCTTATAAAGACACAGAGCAACATGATCATCCCATTGGAGTTGTGTTTGAAGTCCAGTATTTCCTCTCTGTTAGCTCTGTGTTTGGTCTCCACCAGCTCCTGAGGAAAATATCTGGCTCTTTAGCTACTAAATGCTCTACTATGTTCACCAGCGAGTCTCTACCTGTGTCTGTCTGCTGTAGGAAGTGGACAGTGGCTTTTATTCTGAAAACACGGTGAGAATGTGAACCAGACAGGAAATGTGCCACAAAACCAAAAGCAGGAGCTAAAAGAGGCTGAAAAGCTCCGTAGAGCTGCAGAGACGGTGACGATTCTCTCTGTGGGTCCGTCACTATGAGTGACTTCTTTAACCATAGAGGAAATTGATCCATTGTTAGTATACAAATATTGATTAGTGCAGCTTTAAATGTAACTGCAGCAGTCTCTGGGGACTCAGTCTGTTATTGTATTTCAAGAACAGCATTATGGGAAACGGCATGGAAACGCCAGCCCCCCTTTCACAGGCTGTGAAAAGGGCTTTCTGCTTCCTGAAGACAATGGCTCGAGGCTCAAAACTGTGTGTTCGAAATGGCTGGACGAGCAGAAAGTCAGTTTTCTGAGGCTCATTAGACGTCCTGGTCGTGTCAGCTGACTCTGAATATAAACTGAGATATCACATTATGTGAGGAAACTGACCTTATCTTGACAAATAACTGATAACACAAAATTAA
The DNA here is from genome assembly GCA_002120245.1 of Maccullochella peelii. Lineage (NCBI taxonomy): Eukaryota > Metazoa > Chordata > Actinopteri > Centrarchiformes > Percichthyidae > Maccullochella > Maccullochella peelii. The sequence continues at coordinate 25,812 of LKNJ01002677.1, forward strand.
AAAGCCGTTATCTCTCCAAAGAGAGTAGACGTCTTGGTGTTTAGTCAAAGATTCTTCATCTTAACTTACGACATAGTTGGGGATAGATTACTCGATTAATAAATATCTTATACTGGAAACACTGAGGTATCTTTAGTGGGCTTTTTTAAGGAAGAAAATCCATATAAAAAGCTTATTAAAGCCACCTCTTGGTTTGTTTGGTTCTTTAATTAAGGTTCACATTTAATCTTTTTGAGATTTTTAATTAAAATGTTATAATAATTCAATATAAGTAAATATAAAATATAAGTGTTCCCTTAAAAGAACCTTACTTTTAATTAAGATTCAAACTCACGGGTGGCGTTAATGTTAGTAGGTACATTTTTACAGGCTTTTCTTAGGAAAAATCTCCTCAACCACATGGGAAGCCAATAAAAACACCTAGTCCATTAATTAATATGTTAATTTTCCCATTAAAACCCATGAACAAAACATTTAAGGAAACCCATGTATAAACATTTGTACCCTGAAAGAGCCTTAATGGCTTTATTTGGTCAACTGTCGTGGGTTTTAATCCCTTAAAACCCCTTAAACAATTCGTGAAACCCATTCAGATGTATAATAATCAATGAATGTAAAAAAACACGGTCAGCATTTAAACTTTCACAAAATCTGGTACATTTTCACGACCTTTTCTACCTAAATCCTCTGAAACAATGCAGAGAAGACACATTAAAGTTAAATGCAGGGGGTGGCTTTAATGTTATTTGGTCAATTCCCCCTTAAAATTGACCCTTAAAACCCCTGAAAGCATGAAGGAAACTAACTAAAATACCTTAATATGTTAGAATCCATCATTTAAACCATTAACTTCCCCATTTAAAGAATATGAAAAAAACATTTGTATCTTCAGAATGCCTTAAAGTTTCCTTAAACCTGTTAAATATGCTATAAACCATAAATTAATGTATTAATTTTCCCCTTAAAACACATGAAAGGTGAAACACCATTCTAACAGACTGCAGCGCTGCAGCATCAGCAGGCCGAGGACGACCAAACACGCTAAAGTTTTCTTTTTCCTAATGAATATATGCTGTACCTGTAAATGAGCTGTGTGAGAGTCTGCAGACTGAACACTGTCTTTATGTCCCGTCACTCTGGTTATTAGCCTCAGGGTGAAGAGCAGCTTCTTGCTGATGCTGATGAATTCCACCTGACAAAATAACCCACGGAGGCCGAGTCATACATTTATTTATTCTGCAGGAATTGATTGAACCAGTATTTTCATGCCAGAGATGATTCATAATTCAGTGCTGCTGTGTTTTAATTCTCCATACATCATCCTTGCTGTGGTTTGTTGGTATGCACGTCTGACTGCAGCTATCTGGGCCTTCTTTTATTCCCCTCTCCCTTTGTCACTGGGAGCCTCGGGAGCTCATATTCTCTGCAGGGTTTGTTGTGAAGCCATTAGCCGCCGCGGCGCTCAGGGTTAGCTTCCCCTCCCATTGATCGCGCACGGACAAAGGGCCGGGGTCGACTCCTGTGCATCTCCGAACCCACAGCAGCATGCGAGGGCTGCTGTTACCTCGCTGCTTCAGGAGCTGCAGACACACAGCTCTGGATCCCTTTGTGCACCAATTAAAATGCATCAAGTGCAAATCACCTGCTGGGGGGGTGGGGTGGGGGTCTGGTGTCCTCCGCTGTGCCCAGAATTGGAATGGGACCTGATTAGTCTCGCATCACAGACTCTGCGGGCGAATCCATTCAATGCAGCAACAAGGCAGGAGGGGGGAGGAGCTGCTTAAAGAGTACCTCACATATAAATCTGTCCCTGCGGTGGCTCAGAGTTTGGGATCCAGATGACTGAGATGATCAGCTCTGACCAAAGTTGAAAGCTACATTTTTTTTGTGAAGGACATCAGTCGTGTCTTCACATGTTTCCGAGGGACGCCGCAGTGTTTGTCTGCCTTCCAGGTTGCCGTTGGTTTCCATGTAATACACTGAACTGTGAGCGTTTGAAATCACTCCCTCATTTATCCGCTATGACACGTTATAACACACTGTTATCACACAGTACCACACGGTCAGCAGCTTGTTTCAGCCAAAATGTGCAGACTTACTGGCGGCACCTTGTTCCTAAACTTCTTCACCCATGTGCACTAAAAACTTCTGTTCCAGCACATAAAGTCAGAATAATGGCAAATGCATAACTTTAGCATAGTCCAACTGTGATACACTATTCCAAATACATCTATAAACCGACTGAACTGCAAGAATAATAACATATATAACACACAATAACAAGTGTCTCTTACAGGCAGACAGTAAATGTAGTTTACTATATGACAACTACTAGTTCCAGCGTGTAACTCCGCCTAAAACCACAAACTGGTTAATTTGTACCTACATAGAAATTTAAAAACAGCAAAGGAGATATAACGTGTTAATTAGTGAGCTGTTCCCCCTGTGTTTCCAGTCTTTATGCTAAGCTAGGCTAACCACTTCCTGCCTCCATTATATTTGCTGCACATCTCTCCTCACTGTTTATCTGTAGTTGTGATTAGGGAGGAGCCTTCACACTGAGCCCGTATCTGTTCAATTAAAAGGTTTTGCTGACTGATTGATGAAGATGTCGGTCGTGCTCGTGAGTCTCTGTGGCCTCGGCTTTCTTCGCCGGATTTCCGTCTGCTTGTGGTTTGCGTCTCGCCGCTGGCCTATCACTAACTCGGCTTCTTCACTGAGGTTTTATTCTTCCAGCAGCAGACTGACCGCAGCGGGAGAGTAAAATCTAATCGAACAGCGCTCGCATCGGGTCATGTGACGCCGCTTCAGAATCAATAGCAGGGTGAGACATTTTCCATCTCCGCAGCACCGTTAACACGCCGGTGGTGGGATTTATGTGATGGCTCGGGTTAGGAGAGGATGAGGTTAAAGACTGAGAGTGAGGCAGGAGAGGAGACAGATCCTGAGAGACTGTTAAAAAGTGGAGAATGAAAAGAACCTGAGAGCTAGAAATTGAAAATGCAAATGCAAGACGATCCTCTGATTGGCTGTCAGGTCTCTTCGACTTCATGACTGCAGCGTTAAACAAAACGCATCAGTTTTATAATCAAGGTTTGTAAATGTATTGTTCCTGCCGTGAAGCTGGATGACTCTTTGTGTTTCAGGCACCTCGGGAACAGTGGGAGGTTGTGACAGGTTTCGGGTTCGTTGCGTGCTCGTGGCGTCCTGACAGCGGCGTCCACGAGGCCCGTAAATAGTCTGTGAGAAACGTCTGGAGGAGCACAAAAGCCCCTCTCAGTCTCTGTTTGGCTCCGTGTTCAGACTCTCCAAACAGCTTTCCACAGTAAAAGCAGCACTTCACCACCAAAATAAAAGCGATTTATTGCAGGCAAATCACACAGACGGTCTGGCTCTGCACACTCTGCAGAGGGGGAACTCAACCCCTTTACTCAAGTTATTATCCATTTATGTCTGGCATTTTTACAGAAACAGCCATTCAATGTGTTTACATACAGTAATTTCTTCTCTAAATACTCTATAGCTTTGTTTCTGCTGACAGCCTTCCTCAGTCTGCTTTTGTTAAACGAGTCTAATGCTGCGTTCACATGGAATCGGACAGACGGACATCACCTTCTGGATGGCACGGGACAAACAAACAGTCCGACAAAGGCCGAAACGAAACACGCACGATGGCATGTTGCTATGGTGATTTACAAAGAATGGAATGTAGAATATATTAGAGAAAGCTATTTCGTGTCTAATGCATGTAGCTATAAAATGCAGCTTTCTCTTAATATTTCTATTGCAAACTTTAAATTAATGTTAAATTCCCTCCAAAACGTGAGCTCATCCTTTCATTTCCAGCCTGGACAGCAAAAGAGGAACTGCACAAGAGACGTTTTTAGCTTCTCGTTGTCCAGCTCGCGTTTTCTCCTCGTGTGTCGGAGCTACGTAACATCCGGTTGTAAATTTTGGCAAAATGTTAAAATATTTTAACTTTGGACAGCAATGACGCCTACTTTTAGCGTCCTGCTCTTGTCCACTAAAATGACATCCGGTCTGCCGTCTGCCTGATTTCATGTGAACGCAGCATTAAGGTTACGACGTGCTGTCCAGCCAAAGTGTTTATACTTGATCCGTCACATAGAGGGGGAGACGTGATAAAGTGTAAATATGGAGATGGAGAACAGTCTCTCCTGGAAGATGTTTGTGGTTTTGCACTCGGCTGTTCGCGTGAAAAACAGCAGAAATAGTTTGAGACAGAAATTCAAACGAAAGCTACAGAAATGGTCAGGGCGCAGCAGGGGGCGGGGTTTCTGAAGCTCTTCGACCATCCAGCGAGCAGTTCTGACGTCTGGCCCCTTAAAGCTGCTAACGTGCTTCATCAGAAGCGTTCGTCGGATGGTTGATCAGCTCGTATAAACAGCCTTTACAACAAAGCGACTCCTTCCCGCCAGAGAAAAGGCACAATGCAACAGAAAAGCACGCTGACACACTGTAATCTGCACTCGCCGCAGTGTTAATTCACCGCCGTCATCGCATTGAGACAAATTATACTGTATGAAGTTGTGGGGCTGTAATTATGCAAATTACACTGTGGTTTGCGGGGGTGGAGGGAGTTGAAGAGGCTGACACACGAGCTGATTCACAGCCGGCAGCAAGGTGAGGAAGAGGATGATGATGATGAGGTTTCTGGTTTTACAGCTTAAATGGGGAGAAAGAGACAAATTGCCAAAGAGCTGCTGTGCTGTTTTTTTTTTTTTTTCTGCTTAAAGATTCAAACTGGTGATAAATCTGGTGATATTTTTCTTCTTGTCATCAAATCCCGAACCAGCAGGGAACGTATCTGCTAACAAGTACTGTGTGTGTGTCACAGCCTGATGTCTCTGCTTCCTCTGAGCCTTAAAAACTATTAAAAACACATCAGTTGTTGTTCCCTCATCACCATCAACACACACACTGGAGTTTATTTGGACTCAGTCCCACACACACCGTCCTGCTGCCCCAAAGAGCACCAAATGTGGATTCATCCGCCGCTGAAAATAGTCCCCAACAAATGCACTATTTCCTCCTGTTTGTTTGATAAAAACTACAGCGAGCAGCTGTTTTAGGAAACTATATATTTGTGAGGAGTTTTTTTTGTTTTGTTTTGTTTTTTAAAGACTTGCATCTTCAGCAGGAACCAATGGGCTCGGAGACACAGACAGGAAGACAGACAGGAAGACAGACAGGACTGAGAGCCACAGGAAGACAGACAGGACTGAGAGCCACAGACAGGAAGTCAGACAGGACTGAGAGCCACAGACAGGAAGTCAGACAGGACTGAGAGACGGACTAACACATTGATGGTTTAAAATCTGCACAAGATTTTTTTTTTAATAAACTGTCTTCCTCAGAGTCAGATGAGAAGTCTCTCTCTCTGTGTGTCCAGTACAGAGATAGATCCTGGTTGTGTTTAGCCTAGCTTAGCACAAAGACTGGAAGCAGGGGGAAACTGCTAGCATGGAAAACCAACCTGGGTCTAATTTTCATGATTTCGTGGTTAAAGAATGGGTTAGAAGTCTGTCTCATGCTGTATGCACATTAGAAGTTGGTGTCTGTGATCATTCCTCGTGACCCTGAAAAGATGGGGGACAAAATCCACATCCTAAGGTTTAACTGACGCTAATATTATACATAAATATCAGTTACCACTTCCCACGTATGTTTCTCACGTCCGACTACCATGACAAAGATCCCCAACTTTGCTGGAGCCGCTTATTATCTTCAGCTGAAGTCATGCGTGCCCAGCATGAGGACTCCTTCACTCTGTCTCTTGTGGATCCTGTTGTTTTCTAAACATCTGTTTGGCTTTAAGGTGGTGAATTTTCTTGGTAGACGTTTGGCCTGCAGAGACAGTCTAACTTCCTGTCCTCCGTAAGACCCCTTTAACTTTGACAACAGAGAACAGACTGGACAGAGGGCTCAAAGCTGCCACCAAACACAGAACGCAGTAAATGGAAAGGCCTGCGGTTCTTCCTCCCTGCACTCGCTGCCTCGGCCTCTTTTCGTGTTTTGTTTTGGGCCTGAGTGCCTCCGTCTCCCGTGGTGGTCTGACAGTGGAGGGGGGGCACGTTGCATTAGAGGATGTAGGTTGATCTGCAGGGAAAGGTTTGGAAAGCAGCAGCTGGAGCAGGAGGGTGGAGGTTTCAAGGGACAGAAGCTAGTGATGGAGGAGGAGGACAGCTGACGGATGGCCGGATAGAAAAAGGACTTGTCATGGTCACAGCCAAAGATGACCTGAAGGAAAACCACCTCCATAAAAACCCAATCCGAGAGCTCATTCCTCCTCCAAGGTTACACAATCCTCCCAGTGTATTATTTCAGAAAACTTTTTTTATCTGGATGAAAAAAAACTGTTTAAAATGTAAAATCCCTGCTGGGAATATTTTTGTCTTTGTTTCCAAATAGTGAGTAACAGCTTGAAAACCTCTGATATAAACCTAAACCTTTGGGACCGCGCTTGTTGACTCATGATGACGTATTCATTCATAGTTGTAGTTGGTGGTTTTTAGAAAGCGGCCATCTTGTTTGCTGCACTCCTGTGACTGTTGTTGTTAGCTGGTGTTTTCGTGCAGCAAGGTGTCTTCTCTTATTAGCTTGTTTATACAGATGAAAACTCAGTGTGAACACCCAACACACACACACACTGTTGCTCTCTTTAATGAGTCTTAAATGGCGGCCTGCTTGAAAACCATTTCATGCTTATAATAGGTGTCAAAAGTCAAATCATGATTCTCCCACTCTCGCTGTCTGGGGCCTGAGGTCACTCAGCCTCTGAATTCCCTCGGCACTTAAAATCTTTCATAATGTCAAGTCTTCTCGTCCTCCTCTGGATCCACCCGGACTTTCTGTTGGATATTTAGAAGCTGACATTATTTTCAGCCCTGCGTCTCTTTCCTTCCTCCTCACTGCTTCTCTAAAGCTCAGCTCTATGGCAAGCCGCTTTACATTTATGAGCTAGACTGGTTATTCATTACTGACATCTGCAATGTCATTTTGCACAGTCAAAGCTGTAATTCAAGATATCTGTAATTATATTTTGATTAGTAAGATTCAAACTCGTTTTGCCATTCATGTGTATGGGGTTTCTCATTACAGATATCTACAATTCATTTGCAGATAGCTGCTATATGAACTGAGTTATGACTAGTTAGTAAGTCCCGTTTCAGATATCTTTCATTCCCCTCAATTCAAGATATCTATTGCCCTTTCTCGATATCTTAAATTAAGTTTTAACTAGTCAGAATGATGTTGTAGATATCTCAAACTGGAATTAGGAATAGTTATAATTTATTTGCAGATATCTATGATCAAGGTGTAGATATCTTGAAATGAATTTTTCTGAGAGATATCTCATATTGGAGATATCTTAAACTTTCATTCTGCCTAGTCAAACTGTAATTACAGATATCTTGAATTAGAGGCGAAATGACGTTGCAGATATCTGTAGTTCCTTGATGATAAGGTCTTTCTCTTTCATGCCATTTTCCAACTATCTTATCCACAACAGCAACTGCCATTGCCTCTGCAAACACTGTTCAAATGCTTTGCTGGGCCAGTATCCAATGGGAAGCCTCGCATGAGCTACGTCATGTACAACAACGAAAACCTGAAGTAACAATCCCGCACCAACGCAGCCCCCGGAGTTGTTTTCTCTCTAAATTCCTGTTAAGAGTCTACAGCCATGCTAACATGCTCACAATGACAACACTAACATGTTGATGTGTAGCAGGTATAATGTTTCCCATGTTTACCATCATGTTAGCATGTTAGCGTGCTAACATTAGTGATTTAGCACTAAACACCTGTTAGTTGTTGGTCACCAAATAGCTCCAACGCTAACTGCTGCTAAAACCTCAATGTCTCCGAGTTGTTGGAAAGTGTTTTTCTTTTGATGGAGCTAGGCTAGCAGTTTCCCCCTGTTTCCAGTCTTTGTGCTAAGCTAGGCTAAACACGTCCTGGAACTGTCTCTGTACTGGCCGCAGAGACGTAAAAAAACAAGACCAAGACCAAGTGTTAATCGGTCTGTTTCGTCCTTTTTGCTTACAGCAACACACTTTGAGCTGCAGATGAATCCTACTTTCTTTGCGTATCTCTGTGTTTTTTTCTTCACCTCTAAGCCATCACTGCTGTGGTCAGAGTGAGGGTTGCCAGGGTTCATACATGGCCAGAAAAAGAGGTTTAACATCCTCGTTTTTAAGCCAAATCTGAACCTGATCCCCGTCCGCTTCCTGCCTGCAGGTCCTGCTGTTCGGCACTCTGTGGGGTGAAATCAAATTGGCTGAAAAATACTCTCCGACCTGCTGCTTTTACTGCACATAATGTGAGACTGTATAATGGCAGCGTAAGTCAGGCAAAAATAGAGCGCTCCCTGCAAGTAAAATAGACCCAGATTTATAGTTTAAAGTGCTTTACATCAGCAAATAGCTTTTCCATTAACAGTAAGAACAAAAATATTGAGAGCAGTGAATCAGCGAAGAACATCAACAGCATTTTGTTGCTTTAAGGACATCTCTCATTATTTCCCCTGTACTTTTTATAAGTGCACCATTTTGAAATAAAGCTGTAAAAGTATTTAAATGGCTTTCGGAAAATAAAGCTAGAGTGAACGGAGGAGCCATTTGATTAATTCTCTCTGTGCATCTGCTGAAATATTTACTCTATAATTAAAGCCACTGAGACAAGAGCAATGTTGCCGTTTCTGTGATTAAGCAAACATTGTTTAGTCTCTCTGTATTAATAATTACGATGACTGCAATCATTAGGATCATGAGTAAAACGGTGTCGGTGACAAAAGCAGCAAATGGGAAAGCTTTTATAAAGCAGGATGATTTTAGTAGAAATCTAATTAAAGCATCATCAGGCTGAGGTGGCCTGCTTCCTCAGCTAACAGACTGTGAGTGCTGTCAGCTGTGGGTGGATGTGTGCGCGGGAAAATAAATAAAGTACATTCCATTGAGTTTTAATTCATGAATGCACTGAGCTGGATAATGTGTCGGCCCGGCGGCTCGTTTAACGCCTCGGTCTGTCACACCTCAGTTTGTTGTTTCACACTGAGCTTTTGTACCCTGGGAACCAGACTGATCTGCGAGCTCCTGTTTTATTTGCTCTGGCAGATGCATCTGGTCCCCCTCCCATTCAGACAGATCCCCAGCCGACCAATCACAGCCGTTTATCCAACATGGGGCGGGTTTGATACGATGACTGTACAGAGGAGCGCCGTTGAGGCATTTTAAACAACCAAGATGGCTGCCGCTGATGTGGAACGTTCTGAATCTGCTATCGCGTCAGTATTAAACGAACTGGACGGTATATTTTCTCTAGAAGAAGAACAAACACTTAAAGCTGCTGTTGATAAGAAAGATGTGTTTGCCGAACCGCAGACAGGATTCGCTCAGCGCTACGTCACGCGGTTCGTTGCTCTGATTGGTTGTAGGCTGGAAATTGAAAATAAACTGAGAGGATCCAGACTAATTCCTGATGTCAGGCAGGAGCTTTTCCAAAACTCCTCCAGAGTGTGTAAATCTTACAGTGTGGTCTTGGTGTTTCAGTGTTTTCGGGGTAAATGGAGCTTCTCCTGTGATCGTTCATTTTAAATGTCAGTAAAGCCAAACACACAGCACAGCAGACGGCGTCTCGACCACGATGTTGGCTGTGATGCAGTTTTGTTGTTTGAAAGAGGACAAAGAAGAAGAGATTCAGCCGGCGTTATGATGTTCAGGCGTTTCCCTGTGGACAGACATGGAAACACTAATGTGGACGCCAATCATTTTCACTCAGAAACAGCGTTTTAAAATGCAGACGGCTTAATGATCAACGTAGTCTGACGTTAAACGCTACTGGAGCTCTCGGCCCGTTCAGTCCACACCGAACCGTCTTCACCAGGCCGACTGAGAATTTACTGGACAGACATAGTTTCCACGTCGGCTCAGCAGGAAGAAATCCGATTTGTTTTTATGTATTGATTCGTTGATGTTATTGATTCTGAGAGGGAATCCGTTTGCAGTGAAACCAGAAAGCTCACAGAGACACTGGGAGCCTCGATCAATCACAGACACCATTAATAAGTTAATATAAACAGTGGGAGGTTTGCATAATTTAAGAAAAGAAAACACACTCGGACTCAGTTTGGATTTATACATTTGTTAGATGTTAGTTCTGTCTGTCAAAGATAATTTCCTCGAACACGTTTTACAGGCGAACAGATGGTTCAGGTGTTAACTCATGCATGTGAATTAATAATTCAGAAGAACAAACGAACAAATTCAAGCGTAAATAAAATGTTCATAAGTGTCCCAGGACATTTTGGGGACGGTCATTATTTTCCAGGACTTTTCCTTGATTAGAAAGCTACTCTTACCGTAAGAATTCCAGGTTTTCCAGGATGGGTGGGAACCCTGTGACTATATGAGCATCACAACTTTAAACTCTATGGCAGCGGTTTGAGGCTTAATTGTCTTGTTAGTAAGAAACCGAACTGGCAGCAGGCCCAAGTGACCCGACTCGTCTTAGAGAGACTTCCCTGGAGGTCAATTACTTCCTGCTCTGCCTCTGCGTCAGACTCCTGAATGAACCTGGAAGGAGTCTTTCTGTCCCTCTGATCTGTTCAGCATGAATAAAACATGAATGCTGTTATCTCCACGCTGCACTCTCTGCTTCCCAGGTGAAGATTTGTCTGCTGCAACAGCTGATGAAGCCAAACGAGCCTTCGGGCGGCTCGCAGTCAGACGCTCGTGCTGCCTTCGAGGAAAAAAACACACAAAACTGGACAAATTAGTCCCAGTTACAAAGGAGGAGGAGGAAGGCAGGGCGGTAATTAGACGGCAGGTCCTTCTGTCACTATCACGGCTGAAAGTTCAAATCCCTGAAACCTCATTTTTCAATTTACTCCGTCACACTTCTGTTTTCATACATAAAATGTTTATTGAACAGTTTTATGGATCGTGGCAGCAAAAACATTCATTTCAGTCTTTCAACTTTATTTAATCAGGGTCCTACAGAGCTTTTTCCTCCTTCGATCCCTGAAGATTCATCTCATCTGAACACTGTTTTTCCACTCAACTGTAGTTTTCTCTTCAGAAAAAGTCTGTCTTAAGTAAACTTACTGAAGGCCAGTGACGGAGCTGTCGCCCAAAGAAAAACTGAATTTAAAAAATGCAAAATATTCAAGCTAAAGGACGTCGGCGTCCCTGCGTCGTCTGTAGCAACGAGGTGGAGGAGAAGGAGGAGAAGGAGGAGGAGGAGGAGGCGGTCAGGGTTTCATGTTTTATTCAAAGAGCAGAGGAAACCAGAGAAAAGATCTTCACACAGGAACTCATCCAGCTGCTGCGGTCAGGAGGTTTAAAATAGATCCAGGAACAAATGGACAACAGGAGCTGAGCAGCTCACAGCGTTTAGTCTTTATTAGTGTGAACAGACCTCACATGCATCATCACGCGTCTCCTGCGTGGGGTCGTACATCTTTATTATTTCATCCGTGAAAACACTGGGATTATTTCTCAGTGTGACTGGTGTTGGTAATGGCTCCAGAAGTGTGTCATATTCATGTCTTTGCCGTTTGCTTTCTTCAAAATGTTCTGGTATATAAAAGGCTGCTTTACATAAGGGGGGAAAATAAAAATATCGTGGTTTTAGTGGAGACTTTAATTCAGACTCCAGTATTTTACGGGTTTTATTCTGAGATGAGATGAACACTGTCGCCTGTTCAGGTAAAAGATATGTTTCATCCTTCTGATGATTGTGAGGTCCACAGTAGAATAACTCTGTTCACATTACAAAGGAACGGACCGCCAGATTGTGGGTCGCAGGATGACGTCGCTTTGCGGTCCAGCAAAAGTTGAGCCAGGTTCAAATTTTTTGTCCTTGGAGTCTTCAGCTCCAACACGCTGGGCTCGTTGAAATAAGTGAAGGTGACTCCATTTTTTGGTGATGCTGGTCTGTGAATATATGTTAGAGTTGAAGATAAAACCCTGAAAGAAGTCGCCTGAGCAGCGACTAAAACGTGTCAGTGTTGGGCAGGTGGAGTCAGCTCTGTGTGCTGGCAGGTGGAGTCAGCTCTGTGTGCTGGCAGGTGGAGTCAGCTCTGTGTGCTGGCAGGTGGAGTCAGCCAGGTGAAGTAATCAGGCAGCGCAGCAGGAAGCTGAACACAGAAACAGCAGTGACATTAAGACAAAAGGGGGTTTTGATTAGGTTTAGCTGTGATGAGCTTCTGGTTTGCCATCTTTTCCCTTAAAAACTTTATTTTAAAGAAGCAGTCAACTTCTTGGAATGGAAGACGTTCCTCATGACTTCAACAAAGGGCTTGAACGAGGAGACGCTGAGTATATGTGCAGCTCTGAAGCTTAAGGGAAATGTAAGTGAACATTAGGATTCATGAGTGTTGTAAAACCACAAAGAAAGCTCCCATTTCTGTTATTTATTCAGTTCAAAAAGCCTCCTAACAGCTCAGAGAACTGGAACATTTGTGTGTCTGAGCGTGATGGGGATTTGAAGTCCCATCATGCATCACTGATGGCGGCATTTTACATGAATGTCACGCCCCCTCCCTCTCCTGTTTCGCGTCTCTGCTGAGGATAAACGCTCCACTTTTACAAAACCAAATCAATACGCCACAGCAGTCCACAGAAGGTTTCACTTCTTTATGAAATGAAAACCTCACTCTGGAGATCAGCGTGCGTGCGTGTGTGTATTTGATGTTCTATTTTAACATGTAAAGTGTGCAGAGACTCTTTGGGTGATGTGATCTTTAAAGAAACTGAAGTTAAACAATCAAAACCGCGCTGTGTTTAGTCTCTCCAACAAAGTGTTTGGCCACTAACACTATTCTGATCAGTTATTGATCTTCATTTATTGATGTAACGCTGCCCTGAAGAAAAGCAGCAGACAGACATCTTGTGAAGCGTAAAGTTTGTGTGCTGCGGCGGTGAAAGGGTTAAAGGATGTGGAGAGCGCTGAAGGGCTCAGAGCGGCAGACAGAAGATGAGGTATTGACGTCTGTCTCTCCTGGAGTGCGGGGGGGGGTTAGATAACGGGTGGGGTGGCCATGACGACCGGGCCGGCCTCGGGGGATTTGGGAGGTGCGTGTGCCTCGGGGCGTCGGCTGCTGCCACGCTCCGTCAGCTTCTTTAGTTCTGCTCCGATCCAAAAGAGGGAATTATGTGCATTTCAAATCCCTGTTTCTGTTGTAAAATGTATGAGGGCGAGGAACCCGAACGCAACACGGCCGGGGTCGACTATCAACACACACACACACACACACACACACACACACACACACACACACACACACACACACACACACACACACAAACACAGAAATCTATCAGCAGCGCCAGCGTCTCGCTGCTCAGATAACACAGCGTGGACACACACACTTCAGACTGAAAACACACTCTGCGTTTCTGTTTGTTGGAGGTTTGAAAGACTTCTGGTTTGTCGGTTTGTCTGGGTGTTAAAAGCTTGGCTTTCTGAAACCTGCAAACAGGAAACAGAACACACACACACTCGCACACACTCAGAGTTGATCAGCGGCGTGTGTCGGCCTCCGGGCTCCGAGCTGCTGATGGATGTGGCTGCTGGTCGGACTTAATTAGCCGTGAGCGGCCGGCTGCAGCCGGGCGGCTCAGTCTGTAGACCTCCACAGAGCTGCATGGATGTGGTGGTTTGCAGGTCACGTCTGGTAGAGGTTGAAATTGGGCTGAAGTCCGTTTATTTTAGATGTCTACATTACATATAGCTGTCCTTTTTGTTTTACAGGCTCTTTGACAAATATTCTTCTTTTTAGAACAAGTTGTTGTTACTCAGAAATCCATCAGTCGGCATCTGAGTGCTACTTTTAGGACCGTTTTTTAAGAATTGAAGGTCTACTTGGTCACTTGTCCGGGAGCTTTCTACTACATCACACTGTCTTCATCAGCGGATGAAATATGTGACGTGGTTGTTAGTTACATGATAACTGAACAAACTACGTTTCATATCTTCTGCTGCTCGGCTCATTTTCAGGCTGCGAACATTAAGAAGTGGTTCCTTCCCTCTCAGACATCACTGGGTGAATCTCTGAGATTCAGTTATTTATAACTTTAGTTACCTGCAAGTGTTGAAAACTAAACCCACACATTCAAAAAGCACTTTCAGTTCTGATTCGTCCAAATGCTTTCAAACCAGCGCCAGGCGGCTGGTCGTTACTGCGGCCAGCGGCGGCCATTTTTAGGAGTATGGGAGGTCCACAAACAGTAATTACAGGCTGTTGAACGGCTCTTCAAAGCCCACTAAGCTGTGGTGTGTGACACACACACACACACACACACACACACACACACACACACACACACACACACACACACACACACACACACACACAGGCAGGAATCTGTGGCTCAAATAAAATGTGGATAATTTAAGTCGGCTGCACATTTCTGAGTCGTGGAGGCCTGTTATTATCAGACAAGACATGACTGATCGGTGTGTGTGTGTGTGTGTGTGTGTGTGTGTGAGCAGTGATATGAAGTCCAGTAGGGTTCACATGTCAGGATTTTCTCCTCAGATCTGCCTCCAGATAACACAAAGCTCTGTGAGGTTTTTGCAGATGAGTGTCGATAAATTGCGTCGTGACACTTTATGAGCTGATCAGTAATCAAACTAATCAAACTGTAAAGAGCAAAACTGATTCAGGATAAGCAACAAGTGTCAACTGTGCTGAAATGAAAAGTACCAGCAACTTTAAATGGACGCTCGGACGTTTTGGGAAATGTGCATGTTTTTGCCGTCTTGCTGGCAGTTAGATGAGAAGATGGAAATCATTTTAATCTTTAAATGGTCTCATTCACACATTGATGGCCTCCATCTGGAGCAACTTAGGGTTCAGTATGTTGCCCAAGGACACTTCGACACGTGGACAGGAGGAGCCGGGGATCGAACCGCCGACCCTGGGATCATGTGACGACCCGCTCGACCTCCTGAGGTGCAGCCGACCCTCTGTGTGTCCAGTACAGGACTAATTTAGCCTAGCTTAGCGCAAAGACAGGAAGCAGAGGGGAAACGGATATTTTTGGAAATATTTCTCCAAATATATTCAGTTACAACATTTTTTTTTCTCCCGTGTTTTTGAATCAATGACGTCTGGAACGAGTCTGATGTTCCGACATAATCTCATCTGTCTGTTGGTCGAAGAAACCACACAAACTATCGGAAAGACAATCCACAGCATCAAAGATCAGCTGTGATAAAGTGGACTTTAATAGACCAGAGTCCGGCGGGTGAGAGACTTAAAGATGAAAACTGGCGTCTGCTTTGCTCATTGACGATTCCTCCAGCCCAGCAGTCATTTCACAGATTCGGGTTCTTTAGTTGTGCTTCGCTGGGAGACGTGCCCCTGTTGTCCCCTGCAGCTCTGCTCTGTCTGCTTTCATTGCTCATAAACTCATAAAACTGTCCGGGTTTTATTCTGAGTCGACGTGCGATCAGAGGAGGGATGTAAGAATTTACTGTTGTAGGTCTGGTTCACCTTATTGATCTACCTGCTCACCTGTCTGTCTCTCCCTCTGTTGCAGATCTGTCGGAGAAGAAGAGCGACCTGAGGGTTTGCGATGACTCCACCTGTCGATTCGGAGGCGTCTGCAGGGACGATGGAGCTCAGCTCAAATGTGTCTGCCAGTTCCAGGTGGGAACACATGAAATGATCTTTTACTGGAGTTATTCTATATATTTTCTTATTGTTAACAATTCCCAAGAGGAATTCCCAATACTGTCTGACTTCCTGTCTGTGGCCCATTGGTTCCTGCTGAAGACGTGAACCTTTAAAAACAGCTCACAGATACTTAGTTTCATGTTGCTGCATGCTGTGGTCCCTGCATAGTCATCTGCAGGCATCTATAAAACCTTCTTCTTCAGTGTGTTCAAATTAATATTGCTCAGTCCCAGTAGCACTTATAGTGATTCTGACTGTTGGGGAAGAAACCTCACATTGTTACCGTTTCACGCATGTGCTCCAAACGGTTCAAGAACAACTTTCAGTTTACTTGCCTTGGACAGACGTTTTAGGCTGATTTTACAGGAGTGTAAGAGGATAAAAGGCTCGGACCGGAGGTCAGCAGGACGTTACAAACACACACGCTCACCAAAAGTGTCTGCATCACATTTTCTATATTCGTTTAGTAGTGCTAATCTATTTTCTTACTTGGCATCAGGTTGTGTTTGCATCTTTTATATGCATATTAGCTGAACATAGAAAAGTAGATTCAACGATTTTAACCTGTAAAACAGAGCTGTTTTTCAGCCCTGAGTATGGTCTGCAGGTCTTCCTCTCTGGCTCCATACGACCCAACAAGAAGGTATAGATCAAGTCTGAGACTGTGGGCCTCACCTCAGACAAAGCTTGGAAAAAGGCGCCCCCTCACCCCCCCTTAGTTGATTTGATTAGTTTCACTGAATTCCTGGATGCCTATGGTATCATGATAATGTTATTTGATCCCGCAGACACTCAACAACTGAGCCGAGACAGCCGAATATTGCTGTTGGACACAACTTCAGTCTGTCCGGAGGCACTTAATAGTTTCTGACTCTGGGAAAAACAGTACAGGTCCCCAAAACGACTGTGTCTCTTTAACCAAATCACACACATTTAGGCTACGTGATCTCTCAGTAATAACTAATGTAATATCTTGTCACGTCTACGAGCCTCCCCTGAAAGTGTTTACAGCCCCCCTGGGGAGGCCTGGCTATAGAGTCGCTTGTAATGTAGCCTGATAGGCGAAACTCAGAGCACAAATGGCGCGAAGCACCTGATGCAGCTCATTAAGCTTTTTGCTTTGAGCTCTGAAATAACTGAAGGCAACTCTTTTCTCTGGACGGCCGTCAGCTCAGCAGAACATTCAGTTTGTTGCTGCGTTCGGTTTCGTACAGAACCGGTCCCGTACCAGCAGTGCTGAGAAGCTCATGGTTCGGATACAGTGATCTCTCGCGGACTAAACAACAGAACCGAGTCGGCCTGAAAAGGAGGCTCTCTGGTGCAGCTTGTTTGTGTTGTGAAACCAGACCAGTGATTTTAGCATGAACTCAAACGCTAAGCTGCTATTGAATGAATCTGCTGATTGTGTTTCCCGATCTGTATAAGTAATGTCTCGCCTGTATCATACATCATATCATTTGGTAACCACGGTAACACATATGCACCTGACCACGAGTGCCCCGATCAGTGAGAAGGTGAAAAGCAGAGGTGTGTGTGTGTCTCGTCTGTTTTAATAACACCGATGTAGGATGACATCACCCAAACTGTCCAATCAATGAGTTGCCTGTCAGTCTGTATAACGTCATGTGTTTGTAAGAAGTCAGTGTAACAGGACACTGAACTAAAAGACAACAGTGGATCATTGTCTTCCTTCTGGACCAAAGTGTTAATTTTAATGAGGACGTAGCGTGCTGTACATCACGCCGCTGTTGGTGTTAAATATTTCTTCCCGCTGTGTGACGTAGCCGTCGGCTCGTGGTCTCGTTAGTTTATGGGCTGAAACAAGCTTATGGTCCTTCAGACGCATCAGGAAACATGAGCAGCCTGCTGTTTGTTGCTCTGGTATGAAACAAAATGTAATTACTCTGCAGCCGGCCTGTTGACAACATGACAGAATAAAAGCAGCATCGGCATGAAGGGCAGCGTCTGGAAGACACATTCTCCACGGAGCTGCTGCTTTACTGCAATAACAAGAACACACCGTTTGAAACTAAGCGTCACGGCTCTGTGGTCTGGAAGCAGAACCTGCGTCTACTGCTCATGTGCACACTAACAGGACTGAGGAGTTTCACAGCGGCGCTGAGGAGGCTTCAGCTGAGTCATTGCAACCCAGATCACCACAGTTCAGTCCCTAAACCATCACCAGTAGACGTCTGAGCAACTCCATTCAGTTTAACGTCCCAGGAAAGATTCTCTGTAGATTCAGTCAACAATAATGAAACTTACACTTTATTTATCTATCAGGGATGGTGCAAGAATGTACTTCCCACTAGTAATGACTGGGACAAATCTGTCTCCACAGTGTCCTCTGGCTGTCCAGCTGCCAAAATCCAGATGAGAGAAGCTCTGAGTCAAAACGTTCATTCACTCACCTACACCCCCTTTAAATATTCCTGTGAAGCACAGAGGCCTTTTGTGGGTTTCGGCTGTCCTTTCCCCCTCATCTGCAGACACCACTCAGGGTTAAACAAACAGCTCCACCTCTGCACGGTTTTATGTTTTTCAGGTTAATAAAAATCATATCCGGGCAGATTTGAATGGATGTGTGTGCAGCCGGCTCTACGCTGCGAGCGTCTCACTGCACGTGGGAGCGAAGATCAGAGTGTGAAGAGCAAATGTGGAAAAGTATTTGGTCACACTGCTGATTGACTTTGTTCTGACATGCAGGTCTGCAAAGCACACGTATTAGCTGAACCCAGACGGGAACAAATGTCTCTCATTAGAGCGGCGTCACGTTCAGCAGGTAAAATGAACAAACGTCTCCGGCGGCCGCTCGAATCAGCCGCCACCAATTAACGTTAATTCTGTGAATTTTGTGCGGAACAAAATGAAACGTGTCGGCAGTCGGCCAGAGATTGTTTATGAGGGGAAAGAAGCACCACTGTACTGTGTTTCTGTAGCTCCAGCAGAGTGAGACGTCTTCAGGAGTCACATTCTCCCAGAAAACCTTCACTCATATCAGATCAATTATTTACGCTTATAGATGTGATAGTTTTTAATCAGGAGCTTCAGTATTTGGAAAATAAGGCGCGTCAGATTAAGTAGCTACAGCTGTCAGATACATATTTAATCAAGTGTCTGATCGGAGTCAGAATCAGCAGATAATCAATATTAAAGGCACCAGGCTTTAAAGGAGCACACACGACGATCAGACAACAAAATACAGACTGACAGGACATGAAAACAGGTTCATAGAAACGCACAAATCCTGATGCAGTCACACGTATAAACCTCAAACCGCGGCCCCGCTTCAGATAGTGGCTTTCATTTTCAGGCTGAATCTGAAAAAGCTCAGTGCGTGAGGAAGCTGATGCACTCGGGTCATTTTTTCCCTTTTAAGAAAACACTTCATAACAATGACGGTCATTTTCTGTTCGCATGTGATGAAACTAAAAGGCAGCTGAGAGCTGAAGGAGGCAGCAGCTCGAAACGTATTCAGAGCTTACAGTTTTCTCTGCAGGTGTACATTTACTCAAGTACTGCACTTAAGTACAATTTTGAGGTACTTGTACTTTACTTGAGTATTCCCATTTTATGCTACTTCATATTACTACATCTCAGAGAGAAGAATGGTGCTTTTCACTTCACTGCGTTTATTTAACAGCTATAGTTACTTTTCAAATTAAGATTTTACAAACAAAACATAAAATATGATCCATCGTAACAGATTAAACTACCAAAAATATTTTAAATAATTAAAAACAGCTCCACGTTGACCAACTGCAGCTTACATATAAGTCAATCAATAATAATGATCCAGTAACGTAACAGAATAATACTCTGCAGAACAAGTTACTTTTGATACTTTAAGTACGTTTTGTTGCTAATACTTCTGTACTTTCACTTCAGTGAATGCAGGACTTTTACTTGTAATGGAGTATTTGCATACTGTGGTATTGATACTTACCATTGGCATTGATCACTCCTTTAGAGGCCTAATCTGTTAGATCTTTATCTAAATGAACCAGCGGGGATCCGTCTATATCCTGATCACTGTCCCGTTAACTACGACATCTCTTCCATTTCACAGGTGCATCTTATTATTAAAAAGCTAGTTTGAAACTAACTAGCTGCTGCCACCTGATCCTGATTTCTGAGATTCCCATTTGAAATTCTGGTTTCAGTCCAAGTCCGTCTCACTGAAAAGCTCATTAAGGCCGCGCTCTGCAGCGCCTGATGAGGCCATTTGTTTCTTTTCTCACTGAGTTTAGAAAGCTGCCACATTTCTTTCTAATGTGACTGTAATTACAACAGGAGGTGTGTGTGTCTGCTTCCAGATAAGAAAACACTCTCTGAGGTTTTTGCAGTAAGTCACGTGATGACATGTTATGAACCGATCGGTGACACTTTAAGGAGCCAGACTGATTCAGGAAAGGCAACGAGCTTAAGCGGAAACTTTGCAGAGATTAAAAATCCCCGCAGGTCCCGACTTTCAAAGGCTCACTCAGACATTTTGGGAAAATGTGCACGTTTGCCGGCTTTCTTTTGTCGACGTGTTTAGCCTAGCTTAGCACAAAGACTGCTAGCCTAGCGTCATCAGAAGACAAGTCTGTGCAATTTACATGTTGCATCTCGTTAGCTACAGCACCCCCACTCTGAGTTCAGGACTTCCTCAGCACGGACACGCAGGAGTCTCCTGCATGGTTTAATGACATTATGGCATTATGCCACGGCAAGATGCTGTTTAGCTCAGTGCCTGAAAGATGGACCCTGCAGGCCGCAGAGAACCACAAACATGTTGCTGCCATGTCGCGAGAGGACACTCACTAACATCTTTCTGTTAGACTGATGAACACTGACGAAGCAAACCGACAAGCAGCCTGACAGGAAGACGCTCACTTTGTCAAATGTAAAAACACGTCTCTCAGCTGGAGTTTGGACGTGAACTGAGCGAGAGGACTTCCTGCTGCTCGATGACTCCCAAAACTCTCTCTGAGCTCATGGATCGTGTCCCAGATCTGGACTGATCACTGCTCAATAGTTTTGTCATCAATGTATTTCCGTGGAGGAGCAGCTGTTTGTTTCTGTGTGTTAGTACAGTCTGTGCTGCTGTGCAGAGGTCACGGAGGTCAGCTCTGCAGGGGATTCCTGCTAAATGATTGATGGCTGTGAGTTAATAGAATATGGATTGCTGAACACTGATATGTGTCCTTGGCAGCTGCAGTTTGAACCTGACAGCAGAGTCGAGTTATTTTGCGCTAACCTTCATGCAGAACGAATGAAGCTCCCGATCCTCCTCTTAACTGCTGAACAGTTCGTTTCGAACTCTCGTCACACGTGATGTTAATAAACTGACAGCTTGTTCTTAGCTCAGATTGCATTTTTTAAAACACCTTTAGTGTTATTTACCTGCATAAAACTAGCCGGAGGGGAGACTCATTCCCTCCCGGTGCATGCAACAAGGACTACAAACCATCATGGCATCCATTAAAAGACTACAACAACCCCATAGTCAGCAGGGCAGTCAGGACATGACGGGAGTGTACAGAGAGGAACAGGGCTTTAGGTATGTTACCTAGAAGACAGCGGACTAGACTTTTGATTTAGTACCTGGTTTTGGTTTTGTTTACCTTCTGTCTGCAGAGATCTGTTAAACTGAATTTAAGTTGGACAACAACGTCTTCATATCCTGCACCCACGCCTCAAAAGCTCCGAGAGAAAAGCTCCCGACCTTTCAGCACGTCACATATTATAATCCTCCTCCTCCTCTTCTCACCTTCATCACCATCTGTAGGTTTAACGTCCCTGCCTTATCCTCCTCCTCTCAAACTCTTTACTCTTCATAGCTCTCGTCACAGTAAGAAAACATCCTGCTGATGTATCCTTGACCTCTGACCCCTCTGTGTCTATGCTTTGATCCTTCAACTTCTCACTGTTTTCTGGTTGGTTTGTGTGTGGATGTCTTTGTGAGTGCTGCATGCAGCCTAATAGTTATACCTGCAGACACTACTCAGGGCTGAATAAACAGGTGTTAAGTAGGATTAGTGGATTAATAATACAGAGTTTTATAAAGCATTTGTACTGTTTGTTATTGGACTATTAATGAAGAACGCACAATAACCAATTTCATCATAATTTGCTATTTGTTTGGTTGATTTAATGTGTATGAATGCAAGAAATAAATGGCATAATTAATCAAATAAACTTTTATCTGCAAAGAAAAGAAGATGCCATACTTCTTTTCCTGCCTCTGCTCAGAAACTATCCAGTACCAGACTTCTGTCGGCCTCCATCCTCAGAGGAAACAACATCCTCGAGTGAATTTGGACTTGTATGTAACCTGTGAGAACTCTTCTCACGTCGCAGCGTCTCTCTGCTCGCCACCTCATCGTCCTCATCGTTCAGTCAGTTTGGAGTTTGTCCAGTTTGTCCTGTGAGCAGCGGTCACATTGAGACTTCATTAACATTTGATTGTGTTTGATTTCCAGTGCCACAAACACTACGTCCCCGTGTGCGGCTCAAACGGAGACACCTACCAGAACGAGTGCTACAGGCGACAGGCGTCCTGCAAACAGCAGAGACTCATCTCCCGGGTGTCCGACGGGCCCTGCTCCGCCGGTGAGTGTGCCAGGAAATACACAACGCAATGGAAACCTGAAATTGCACTGATTGATTGAGGGCGGAGGGGTTCATAAAAAAGTTAATTACAACCCTTCATTTGTTGAAATCGGCCAGTGGAAAGTTATGTGAGGACATCAGTCAGAGTGTGTAAAGGTTTCACTCATTTCAAATGTTGTTAAAGTGTGAAATAATAATAATAACTGTGTTAAACGTTTTTTCTTCATTAAAAAACACAAGAGATGGCTTCATTTTTCCTGAAAAGATCGATATATGGCATGTAGTGACTGTTCCAAACACCTGTAAATAAAGAGTGTCAGTATTTCAGAAAAGGTTTTTATAAATAAATAAATCATCAAAAGTATTTTCAGATATTGAGCTGAACAGACTGATGATATAAGTAATAATTGAAACTGCAGCTCACACAGATCAACTGATCGTCGTATAATGTGACTGTAAGTGCCTCACTAATATTTTTAATTATGCTCTCGGAGTCGGCCGTGCTGCGGCGTTTAAGCTCACTGTCATTATACTTTTTAATTGACTGAACACCAAACGCTGAGCACTTTTTCCTCTGAACTCTACAAACGTCATCAGTCAGATTGATTCCAGAGAACGAGCCGGTTAATCAACCATGGATCAATTTTAATTAGGAGCCGCAGAGGAGAGCCGTTAAAATCCTCCCAAAGCTGAGAGCTTCTGAACCCGGAGTTCGGGGACCCTCCAGGGGTCCTTCAGAGGACTCGGAAGGAACTGCAGCGAAATGAGGATTAGTTTCATTTCAGTCAGTGGCCCTTTAGTTCAGGAGAGAGTCTGTTCAATAAATCCTTCAACAGGTAGTTAGAGGCCTCAGGTTCATCTGTTTGACAACATTTTGACATTTTTCATCAGGAAATGTGAAGACGGAGAACAGCAGCGTGTGTTCACTGCAGGCTAGTGCGTATTTAAATCCACTGTGGTGACCTTGTTGCTGTAAATCCTCGTTTACTGGCTCCGGCAAAAACCTTGAACCAGGCTCAACTTTTGCCGCATTGGCTCGTCAATATGCAAGCACATTCCAGGCAGACTTCTACTGTTTACACCGTACATTCAGACCGGTCTGTTTTCAGCCTCTTAATAGCGCCGCCTATGCGTGACATGAAAGAAGTGCATGTAAACACTACACTAATGATACTCAGGCTAAGAAATGTAGTTTTGATGTTTGAAGATGCCAGACAGGTGGGGTTTCCTGCATCGGGACAAGTTGTGCCACTTAAAAAACACCCCAGATCATTGTGGGATGCTTTCCTGTAATTATACTAAACTTTCTGTTGCTTTTCCTTTGAAACAAACTTGAACCATCTGGCACCCAGTGAGGCCAAAGCTAACCCTGTTTCATCCAGGAATCCTGCACAGTGGCACAGCACAGATCTAAAAAAACCACAGACCACATCAGTCATGTGATCAGGGATTTGCTCCCATTCAAACACCAGAGCATCAGTGAGGTCCAACCCTGATGTTGGGTGTTGGATGGGGTCGAGACCAGTCAAGGTCTTCCACACCAAACTGGGAAAACCATTTCTTTTAAGGCTTTGTGTCATGTTGAAACAGGAAAGAGACAAACACAAACTGTTGGCATAAAGTTAGAAGAACACTGTTGTCTAAATATAATTGTACAGGAGGCACAAACCAAGAAAAACAGACAAGAAAATGTGGACGGGGGTGTCTACACACTTTTAGCCACATAGGGAATGCCTAGAAGCACTCAGACACACAGTATGTGAGGGATATTGGCATGAGGCAGGGTTTATTTCCTGAAACCTGCAGGTTTAATGTTCCACAGCTGGATGATCGGCAGCTATAAATCAGGCCCACGCTAAGGCAGAAACAAAGCGCTAACAGGTTAGCATTTTTCTCATCAAACACCCAGCAGACTCTCTGGATTCAGACGTCTCTGCAGGCCCGTCAGGGTTTATGTTCTCATCCTACTCTTGAGGAATGTGTTGGGGAAACATATAGTAACACCACAGCAGCGGCGGTCAACTCCATCTGCAGGGGCAGTGGCCTGATTTCCCAGGAGGCATCGCCCGGCGCTCCGCTCTTATTACCCGTTACACCGGGGAGCCGGCACTGCGATATGCCCTCCGCTTCCCTCGCCTCCCTCCTGTCCTTCTGCAATTTCCTCTCCCAGAGATTTATGCTTCCTGTAATTGGAGCGTTCGGCGGCTGTGAGCCGAGGCGGCGGCGCACATACTCCGCTGAGTTTATTTCCCCGAGCAGGAGAGGAAGAGGAAATGTTGTGATTTTGCTTCTTTCAGACAGCAGACTGCGAGGTTATGGGAGGGAGGAAGACTCCTCGCTGGGGTCTGATCACAGGTCAGCAGTGGGTTTAGCTCCAGAGCTGAAGGTCTGAACCTCCACACCGGCCTCAGGCAGAGTTATTACTCTTTAAAACTTTTGTTGTTGGCTTCTTGACTTTATTGGCCTGTTGAAAGAGGAGAAAGACAGACAGGATGAGAGTGACGCCTGCAGCAGAGAGCAGATTTCACACCGTTGGATTATAAGAAGAGGTTCTGACTCTAAAAGCCTTTTTCCTCCTTAACCTTGGCCTTCCTATAACCTGAACTTTTAATAACCCTTTGAGGCTTTGGTACAAGATTCTTCCTCGTGTTTCTACTCAGATGTACGAACACAGATGTGTTTTTTACAGTATGTGCTGTTTGGCAGGCAGGTGAAGTAAACAGTAAGTGTTGTTATTTTCATTGATTTTCTTTCATGTTTATGTGAACAGGAGGTACAAGATTATATGTCAACTAGAGAATCAGTTCTGGAGCCGGAACAAGCTTGTCGATGGTCGCAAATGGCATCCGGAGCATCCAGCCTAATCTCCCCGGGATTAATGTCCGTATCGGACGACTCTGCAGCTCACACTTGACGTCAGTGTGTTTACATGCACTCTCCAGTAAGCTGATTTCTCTGCCATGTATACAGGTAGCCAGGTTTCTGATCTGCTGTTTGCAATTACCATGGTGGCCGCGGGGCCTTAAATAGTCTTAAATTCTGTTTGGGAAGGCCTTAAATATTTATTCATTGAATGCGGTAAGTACGGTCTAAAATTCACTCCAAGCGCAAAATGTCTGTACATTTAATCTTTGGTGAAATCAACAAGAAGCTGAATTCGAATGCCTCTGTTATCCTGTTACAGTCTTTTAGGTTTTTGCTATTTGTGTTCGCAAACTTTGTCCCCTGGTGACCCCACCGTGGCGTCTGTCTGGATGCGATGGCATGGAGGAGACACTCCAGTTTCTGTGGGTTTACTTTCTACCGAATTTTAACCCTTTCTCCAGTGCTTCTGTTCTGTTGGCGCGTGAAACCAATTTCTTTCTAACAGCTGACTCCAGTTCCTTTCCACCGATGGACATCTTGGTTCGTCCAGACAAACACTCTCCATCGCTCTTTGGTAGCCATGCCAGCAGCTCGGCTCTATCGATGGCAGTGTCGGTCCAACCGCCTGATAGATGAGGTTCACACATTCATGCTCCCCTCCGGATGAGCTGTAATAAGTTTTTCATCTAGCGCCATCATCAGGTCAAACCTGTGCTTCATAGATTAGATGCTCCGCAGATAAAGCGAGTAAGTGGACCTTAAGTTGGGATTGTGTTGGCAAATTGTTCTCTTACTTGCAGATATTTTGGTTTCAGCGTTTGAATTCATCCCAAAGGTGAAAAATTACCTTTCATTCTGAAGTGGAACGACGTTTTCTTTTTGGAAAACGACCCTTTAAATTAAGTCAACAACTCACTTCACCGTGAATGCTTTGTCCTTGTTTGTCTCCTACTCTTATTTTTTCTGAAAAACGTTCTTTAGAGACTTTCTGTTTCCGTTTGTGAACTGAACCGAAAATTGAACATGGAATTGGGTTACGAGTGACCTTTGTGTTTGCTTTTGGGATATGTTTTCGCTCCATTGTTTCATCTAAAAGGCTGTATTTTGTTGTAATTCATTAAGCTGCCTCTCCGTTCATCGCTGTCAAGATCGACAAGGTTCAAAAGAGGCACAAAGAGCCGGAAATAAGCAAGAAATAACTAAAGGTAGACTTTTGCTTTATCTTGTCAAGGTTCATTTTCTGTTCATTATCTTCCACATCAGAACCACCAGAAGAAGTTTGGAGTTTAGAGACAGCAGAGTGATTTCCACATGTGGACCGCAGCAGAGGAAGCAGGGAGCTGCAGCAAAGGCTTCGGCCTGCTTCATTAAGTACAGGGTCAGCCATGTTTAATTTCCTCAGCAGGTTTTATTGACTCTCTGCTGCTGCAGCGTCTCATTCTACAGCTGCTACAAAGAAGTTTTTATCCGCGGGAGGATTAGTTGTTTGGTTGAGCTGCAGCAGAGTGAATGTGGACGCACAGTTCGTTTCATGCTCAAATATTCTGCCATGAAGACATTTGGAATCATATTTCCGTCTGTATGGCGTTGGTGAAAATATGACAAAGACAAAGCCTCGTACACCTGCCCACTTACCTTTCGTCCTCCCTTTCTTCCCTCCTAAATATAAAAGTAATCCCCACCTTCCTACAGCTTCCTACTTTCCTTCCTCTCTACCTCCATTACTTCTTCTTTACCCACATTTCCTTTCCTACTTCTTTCCTACCTTGCTTCTTTATTACCTTCCTTCCTTTCCACCTGCCTTCCATCCTTTTTATGCCTTCCTTCCTGCACTTACATTACATTTAAACACACTTTTTATTTGTTATTTATGTATATGTTCTTCTACCTGTCTGTATCCGGTTGCTACCTTTATCTTATCTCACATCTTATGTTGTGTATTTGTGGCGACTTCCTCCCCATTCCCCAGCAACAACAATCATCAGATTCAGATTATTTTATTGTCCTGATTAGTTGGTGAGAGTATGTGACGTCGAGAACACAGACAAAACACAAATACAGACATGTTAGATAACTAGTATGCTTCATGTGTTCATGTTCATCAGGATGTCTCACCTGCTCGTTTCAGAGGTGCAGAAGCATAAAGAAGAGTTTCCACTTTTTCACTTAAACATTAAACTTAAACGATTTTCTCATTAGTAAGAGCAGAGTTCCACCTGTAGTTTGAAACCAAACCCTGAACGTTGAGTCATTAACACGCTGACAGAATCATTAACATCTCCGCTCACGCTCGGATCATTTCTGCCTCCTTTTCCATGAAAAACAATCTCATCGTGACTTCGTAAAGAAGTGCAGCAGCTTAAGGTGAAATTTAATTGAACAAAGCAGCCGGTGTCCATTTCTTAATGCAGCCGCGGCGTGCCAGAAACTCCAAACACAGTGTCCATTTCTTAATTCAAGGTTGCAGCGCCAGGATTTATGCTGTCTGAGTCCATTTCCTGATGGAGCTGCAGAGCTGAGACACCGACCTGCTGCAATACACCACTGCGTTTCTTTATTGTGACTAGTTTCATTATCACACATCAGTTATTCATTTAATGACAATGATAATGTCTGACATGATGGATGTGATCACTTGGATTCTGTGTGTACTGTTAAAGGTGTATTTATGAGCTTTGGCAGAGCCAGGCTAGCTGTTTCCCCCTGCTTTATGCTAAGCTATGCTAACCACATCCTGTCTCCAACTCTGTGCTGAACACAGACATCAGATTGATAGTGATTGATTTATTGACTGTAGGACTCGTCGCAGGCTCTCGTGGGCGGCGCCACAAACGCGCAGAAGACAGTCTTCAACGAGGCCCCGTGTGAGCCTCTCCAAAGATTAAATCTTGCAGTCGGCACGGTTCCAGGGGATTCCACCTCCTAACAAAACACACCAGTGATCAGATAACCAACGTGTGGTGCTGTACAGTGGCGACAGACAGCCACGATAAACGTTTCAACTAAGAACCGTCACGTTCGGATTTTCCCGCTTTCTCTTCTGCAGCAGCCCTCCAGTCTGCTTGCAGTAGATTAGCCTACAGCGCCCCCCACAGTGTCGGAGGGCAATGACAGCTCCTGCATAAACGAGAGCAAGTATGTAGACTAGAGCTCAACACAGCTACTTAAGTGCATGTAAACGCACTGACTGTCTAATTTCTTTCTTCGCATGGGATGAAAGTGAACCAAACTGAGGAGTGAAAGCAACCTAAGAAAACAAATGTAAAGAGGCTGCAGATGAATTAACAGTCCACCTTCAGAAATAAATAAAACTTTACAAGATTACACATGACAAAGATCGCCTGTAGAAGGGTTTAATAATGGTTCATAAAGAGATAACTGACATTTGTTGTGTCTCTTGTGTCTTTACAGATCCGGGCTCTGGCTCAGGAGACGGAGACGGTGAGTGTTGAGTTTTTTTCTTCTTCTTTGGGCTATTTAAAGATTTCATTTCCTGCTTCACTTTTGCTCCGAGTGAAAGTCAAACACAAATCAATTCCAGTTGAATCTTTATCTGCCTTCCACAAACAGTGACTGCTAGAAACAAATCACTGCTGAGGTCTAAACATGGCTGAGCGAGGTGTTTGAGGACCTTTTTATTCTTCTGCTCTGTCTCTCTCTGTTGTGTGGAGGTTTTCAGTCTCTGCATCGACGCCTCCCTGATGAACGGATTGATGATTTCTGTCCTGTTGGCTGAAAGCCTCGCCGCTGTCAAATCTGGCAAAAGAGACATTTTGCGACCATCTGTGAGCGCCGACAACAGTGTTTGTTGTTTAATATGGCTGCTGGGGGGGGGTTAATCGGAGGCGGTCCCCTGAGGGACGGTATCTCCACCATCAGCATGCGGGCGGGGGATTCGGCTGAGTCGACAGGTGGTGATTCCCCTGCAGGCGATGGACCGGTCGAACCACATGGATACATTATTAAACCTGACTTCAGCTCTTTTACTCTCCGAACATGCACACACCTGTCAACTACACAGCATCCACCGATACAACTGTTCCCACCAAGAAAAAGGGATCACGTGACACAAGTTTCTTTGCGGGTTTTAAGGGTCTAAAAGCTTTTACAGAGTTGATAAAAGCTGCGTGTCTCTGATAGGAAGTCATTATGCAGAATCTGCAGCGCAAACCACTTTCCAAATGGCCCTGGAGATTGAGGATGCATCTTCTCCGCTGTAATTTGTCGTCTGTGCACAAGTGATTTTTCTTATTTTTGTAAAAGCAGATTCCTTTTTTGGTTGCACTTTGAGAAGGAACTCACTTTCACTGTCAGGCTGTCAAAGCGGTTCATCTCAAAGGTTTGGTCTGAATTCTGGTAGGGACATTTCTTAACAGATGACCAGTTTGCACAGCTGTGTATGTGTGCACCTGCTCTCTACCTATTTGTCTCTTCCAGATGCACACACACACAGAAAAATGATTACTTTATTAATTATAATAAACATTTTGCAGAGTCAGGAGAAGGCAGACTGAAATAAAGAGGTGCAGTCGTGTGCAGCTTCACTCAGATCTGTTCTGATCCTTTAACCTTTTCAGTCGACATCTAATTGGCCTCCTCCTGCCTCCCTCACCTGAACTGTGAGTGTGTGGTCTCCATGTTGAGCCCCGCTGCCTCACAGCAAACGATGTGATGATGAGATCTCGCAGTAGAACAAAACCCTGCTCTCTGGTTCTGGTTGAGTTTTCTGCAGCGAGCCGATCTGTCTGAAGAATCGTGCTAGCGTCACTACTGGTTTTAATTTCGGATACAGCTGAGGGTGAAGTCTTATGGAAGTCGTTCTGTGACGATGTCGGAGTGAAGGATGGTGACTTTAATGTGAGAGTTTAAACAGGAAGTGATCACCAGTGGAAGGTTTTCTACTGCGGTGAAAGTTATTATTTATATACTTATTTTAACGTATGTTAGTAAGTCACGTGACGTAGCTTAACTTACATAACTAACATACTTATTTTAACCCAAACCATGATCTTTTTCTAAACCTAACCAGACTGCGACCGCTTCACAACGTTAACCACGTGTTTATTATTTCTGTCGTTTAGGTTGGAGGACTTGTTGCTCTCTAACTTTTAGCTCTGCTAGCGGCGCAGCTCTGTCCGTCAGAGCTTCAACACTCGGTTCAGACTGAAACATCTCAACAACTATCTGATGGATTGTGATGAAATGTGGTTCAGACATTCCTCAGCCTCCTTCACTCGCCCCTGATAAATGAGGACTTGTTGGTTTTCCGAAATCAAGCCTGATTACGAGGTTCATAGGCCGCGATGATGATCAGCGATGTCGTTGCAGGGTGTGCGGTTGTGGGCTCTGTGAAGCAGACGCTGCATCCTGCTGTCAGCAGAGTCCAACAGAGCCTCTCTGCTGCAGATCCTCGTCGATAGATCGGCAGCCTCCGAGTCCCGGCTGAGCTCTCCATGTTCAGTACATCCACACACAGCAGGCCAATCTGTCAGCCAGCAGGCTCACACACACACACACACACACACACACACACACACACACAATCCATCAGGTTGTCACTCTTAAAGTCACATTTTTCTTACAATAAGTGAGAAGAAATCTGCACCAGAGTGAGACCTCTCAGTTCATATCTCCAGCAGTAGAAGAAGTAAAAGTACTAATGCCACACTGTGAAAATACTCCACTACAAGTAAAAGTCCTGTATTCAAAACCTCACTGAAGTAAAAGGATGTAACTATTATCAGCAGAATTTACTTAAAGTATCAAAAGTAAAAAGACTCATTCTGCAGAAAAATGGTCCGTTGTTACTACTACTACTACTAGCTGCTACTACTACTACTACTACTACTACTACTAACTACAACTACTGCTACTACTAATAACTACTACTACTACTACTTACTACTACTACTACTACTTACTACTACTAACTACTACTACTGCTACTACTAATAACTACTACTACTACTACTAGCTGCTACTACTACTACTACTAACTACTACTACTAACTACTACTACTACTGCTACTACTACAACTACTGCTACTGCTACTACTACAACTACTGCTACT
>LKNJ01002677.1:66882-115720 GCA_002120245.1 Maccullochella peelii
GACATGAAGCCCGTCGACAGAAAAAGAACCACAACACCAAACCTGCTGCTTCTTTGTTTGTTTGTTTGTCTCACACACACACACACACACACACACACACACACACACAGCCAATGAACAGATTAGAAAAGACACTACAAGACAGCAGACAGGAAGTCGTTCAGGTGACGGCAGGTCAGACACAATAGTATATATAGAGAGAAATAATACCGAGGCCTGGATGAAATGTTCACCCTGTTGAAAGAGACGCGTTCTTATTTAGAGGAACTCTGTCTGTCTGTCTGTCTGTCTGTCTGTCTGTCTGACTGACTCTGTCCTTCTGCTCCCTCCACAGCTGATAAAGAGAAACTGGGGAAGAAAGACGACAGCAGTCCTTTCAAAGTAAACGTCTTGGGTAAGGAAGCTGTTTGGGTCCAAAAGAGACATTCAGCATTTACTACAACTTGAGTCTTATTTGTTCTTTGCAGTTTTGTCCATCATTATTTCTGTCAGTAATAATAACACTGTTATCTGGGGACACGATGACATCACTGAAAAGACATCAGACGGGTCACGAAGCACGAGGACTAGTGACGTGTTGATTGACAGCAAGATACACCAATCGTTGGCATGTGATTGCCGCTTAAACTTACCTGACAAGTACTTGTACTTTACTTGAGTCTTTCTGCTTCTACTCCACTCCATCTCCGAGGGGAATATTGTTGGACAATTATTTGATAACTTTAGTTACTAGTTTGGCAGCAGCCATGTTGGAAATCGGACCGTGGAGACGCTCAAACTGCAGACAGCCGACCCAAAGTTTCTGACCAATAATAATAATCAGGCGGGGGTGTATCAAGTATACAAATGTCAGGACACCTGAATGTGTGAACCACATTTCATGACAGTCCATCCGATAGTTGTTGATGTTTCAGTCTGGACAGACAGACAGACAGACAGAGCTACGCTGAAAAATCCCTCAACACATTAACGACCCGGAGACTTTGTGCTCAGCTAATTTAACTACACTGTAAATCCACTTTCCTGCAGCTGATGGTAAAACTTCCTGTGGCCTTTCAGCTGCCTGTTAACCTGCGTCTGAACCTGCTGAGGAACAATAACCGCAGGACAAAACGTAATGAAAATCTCCTTAACACACAATAATGTCCTCACGAGGGAAAAACACAATCCTCACAGCTCTGGATCTCTGCAGATACTGAACATAATGTGAGTAAGCTGTTTTTTAAGCCCGAGCGCGGCGTGACGCTGTAATTTCTAAGCAAACACACAGATTAGTGGAGCAGAACGAGGACGTTCTGCGGCATTAAGCACCAAGCTGCACGATGCAAGTGTTGAGTTTGGAGATCAAAGAGGAGATGAAACAGAATCCAGAGGGTTTTATTATCTGCAGCTCGCTCTGTGCATTGATCTCAGCAACTGAAACGTCTCAGGGGGAATGATTCCTCCTCGGCTTCACTTTGTGTTTTAACTTGGACTCGGAGACGGACAATAGGAGGATCGGATTAAACCGCCGCATTGTCAACATCACAAACGGTGAAGGGCACAGCAGCGCATTTCTGACTCTGATAATATGAGACACAAGAGCTGAGAGAGGCTGCGTTCACAGCCGCCGTGTTCACATCCATTTATCTGAACTCTGCAGTGTTTCCTCCTCTGGGTCGCCAATAAAACGCCGTCCTTCAGACTCAATAATAAATGAATAAAACCACATGCTGTCCCTTTCTCAACCTGAACTACATGTTTTTATCACTTAAGGTTCCCAAAGACTGGTCAAAAGGTTGAACTCAAAAAAGGTTGAACTCAAAAAAGCGGGAAATCTTCAGTCGGAGTGGATGAAATGGTTTGAAAGAAAACGCAACGTATCGTCGTCACACTGCAGATTAAACAAACCAGATATAAGGTGTTAATCAGCGCGCTTTAGAGCTGCTGCTGCTACAGGGGCATTTTGGTTACCTTTGGACCGAGCCAGGCTAGCAGTTTCCCCCTGTTTCCAGTCTTTATGCTAAGCTAAGCTAACCAGCTGCTGGCTGTAGCCTCCAGCACAGCTTCAGTGTCGACTGAGGGTGACGTCCTCTCCGTGGATAAAAGAGACTCCTGTATGAAACCCCAAAGTGACCAATATTCTATAAAAGAACATTGTGAAAAAAGCTATATGTAGAGATGAATTCTGAAATAATTTAATATCCTTTTAAAACCCAAAAACCCAACCCTGCCTGCTAACTAGCTAGGTTGGCTCAGCTTTTTGTTCTTTTACTATAAAAATAGGAATAATGAAATAATATCTCACAATGTATTGTTTTTTTTTTAACTATACAAAAAACAAATATATATATATGTGTGTATATATATATATAATAGTAGGTTTCATAATGTAATATTGGCCACTTTGAAGTTTCATATCTCGAACACAACTGACCGATCTGAAGCAAAGACGACATTTGCATTAAAAGAGACGTCCGTCAAACTGTTGACAGGACAAACAAGCTCAATTATTACTCTTTGCATTATGAACTTTTAATCCACGGAGGTTTAATATTTGTAAAACTTTACCAGAGCCAAGAAAAGACTTGAATGGGCACCACCTTAGAGTCTGCTTTCCAGTTCTATGGAAACAAAACACAAGGAATTGTGGGTAGAAAGACACAGATACAGTTTGTAAAGATATTCAACTTATTATTCGTCACACTGACACCAGAAAATGAAAAATCTGGACTGTTCAATAAGATAGCTACTTGTGAGTCATTTAAATGTTGTTTGAAACCCGTGAATGGCCTTTAATTTGTCAGTGTGAGCCCCAAAAACAAAAAACAAGAACAGAAATACCAAAAAAGCCAGTTGTGATAGAGAAAACTAACCATGTGGAGGAGACACTGCTGGATTTCCACTCATCATTATAATAACCTGTCTTTTTTTTCTGGGGAGACAAAACAGTTAAATATGGGCTCTCAAGCTAATTATGGTCATTAATGTTTCTCTCTTTCTCGGGGAGGTTTGTAGGAAAGTGCTGGAAAGATTTCCAGGATGTTCAAGTGACACATTTGTTGAATCTGTAATTACAACATGACCCTTGCAGCAGTGAAGGTATCATGTTAGTGATTATCCTGTTTGCCACAACGGCAGCTGAAATAAGTGAACAGACAGAAACCTCATGACCACAGTTTGCTGAAAGATCCTTCATGAAACCAATGAAATGTTCTAAATAATCTCTGATAGATAGATAGACGGACTAAATGCTAATGTCAGGTGATTAAAAACTAAAAACAGTGCAAGAACAATGATACTGTAAAAGATAAATATGTAAAAACAAATACAAGTGTAGATAAACGGCACCTCTTGGGTTTTTTCTCTCTCGGACTTCCTGTCACTTCTGTAGTCGTGGATGTGCCGAGCAGTGAACTTGCCACACACAGGCTTTGTTGCTGAAGCTTTCTTCACATTGAAGTGAATGTGGTTCGTTGCATTATGAGTCATTTTAATGAGCAGATTGCTTTGTAGTTTCTTTATTACGGCGGTGAGTTATAGTGACGAGACCGCAGCCTCGTACAGAAGCACCAAACAGTCTCAGTTTTGTGTTTAGTTTTTTCCCAGAACACAATAACTCGATAATTCATGTTGTCATCATGTTAAATTGATCTCATCATAGTGATTTATGTTAGTAGTCTTGTTAAGATTGTAGTATTGATTTCAGCCATACGCTAATAATCACAGGTTAGGTAGCAACAACACCTGTGCACATTTACAAACAACAATATACCTGCAGCTTGTCTGTTATTATATATTATATTGCATTATATTACTGTTATATAACTCATTGTGATACATATTTCATTTTGCTTTATTATTGTTATTGTGTAGTGTGTGTATATTATATGCGGATATATTGCACATAAAGCATCTATAACACCATATACCTAAATACAGTTGATGTATTTATCGTATTTATATTTTGTACAGTACAAACGTATTGGGTACCTGTTGTTAAATCAGTAGGACTCTAAAGATTCAGACTGGACCATGAGTCATTTCTGCACAGTTCATTTATAAAGTCTAATGGATGGCAATAATGTGTTTAATGTTGTATTTAGCTCTTTCATTTCATTCATGTCTCTCAGATAGTTTTCTCACCTCTCAGCCCGGCTCTTCGTGCCGCTGCTGTAATGTGGGATTTATTTAGGAAATCTAATGTCTAAATGGTATTTAGACATTTTATTGTGCTTATTTTACTATTTTTAAGAACAATAGGGGCTGTAAAGACGAATAAAACCCTCATCCAGCTCTCCAGCCCTCACCTGTACAGGACCCGCCAGCTGATCTTCTTCTCACGTGGTTTTTGTTTCTTTTCCCCTTGGACCCGTTCAGAGACCACAGCTCTGGACCACGGCGACGGTTTCTACGCCGGGATGCCGATCCCCTGCGCTGACAGCTACACCGGCTTCTGTGCTCACGGGAAGTGTGAGATCAAATACAACACGGCCACCTGCAGGTCTGTGACCACCTCAGCTACTACTGCTAATGTTGCTACATACAAGTACTGTGTTTAAGTACAAATTCCAGGTGCTTGTACTTTACTTCTACTCCACCACATCTCAGAGGGAAATATTGCACTTTTTACTACATTTGTCTGACAGCTGGAGTTACTATCTACTTCCTGTCCAGTGAAAACCACGTATCTCCACATGTGTTGATTTTGAATGTTTGTGATGAAGGATGACGTGTTCCTGTATGGATTGAGAAAATCCTAATAAACTCTTTAAACTATACTTATACTAATACTTATACTAATACTTATAGTGGAGTATTTCCACAGTGTGGTATTAGTACTTTTACTTCAGTATAGGATCTGAGTACTTCTTCACTGCTGCTGTGTGTCCCAGGTGTGATGCAGGCTACCAAGGTCCTCAGTGTGACGAGTCTCAGGACTCCTACATCCTCTACGTGGTTCCCAGTGGACAGAAGCTCCACTACGTCCTCATCGCCGCCATCATCGGCGCCGTGCAGATCGCCATCATCGTCGCCGTGGTGATGTGCATCACAAGGCAAGGACTCTACTTCAAAAGCCCCCGTTTACACATTCATTTAAAATGATCAATTTAAGACGTTACTGAAGGATTTTGCTTTAAGTTGGATCTGAAATATTACTTGATATTTTAAGAATTTGAGATAAATTTTTATAAATTTTTTTATTATTATTATTATTTGATTATAAGGGGTTGAAAAATTAAGGCATAAATTATGGGATGGTTTTACCCTTTAACAAAGCCCTTAAGTGGTGCAGATAACCCCTTAAAAATACACACTATTCATTAAAATGTCCATTAATTATCTCTTTGAAACCTCATCAAAATACTTTAATTATATCATTATAAATTGTTGATTTTTGGGTTTTAAAATATTTTATTGCAAGCGTGAGTTCACTGCATCATTGTGTGCATTCCTGCAGTATTTATGTGTAATTTCACCATATAAAAAATATGATTTAAGTTATGTATATTTTAAATAAAAAAACAAACTACTAATATTACAAAGGAAATGGATGAAAATGGATGTAATTAAGAGATTCTGCAGAAACAAAGGCCGAAGAGTTTTAATGCCTTTTAAATTACCAGGCGCACATGAGGAAGATGATGATGATGATGAACAGAAATTAAAAATAATCTGACAGATTATTAGATTATAGATTATTTCGCGGTTGTAGAGCCACATGTTCAGGTGTCTTGGTAGCGGCTGTGAACGCAGCCTCGGTGTTCCTCCGTCACTCAGGAAGTGTGGGTGTGGCGTCGGTCTGGACGGAGCTGCTGGTGACGGCGGAGGCTGAAAGCTGAGGAGAATTAAACCGGATTTGACTTGGCCTCGTTTCTCTCCTCTGAGGCAGCAGGCAGACTTTACTCTGCGGAGGAAATAAAATATCAGTCTCTCTTCGCATCGGAGAGGTTTTTGGCAGCTGCTTGACAGTAAAACAAGCCTCTCATTTCATTAACATGATAGAAATATAATTCCCTTAATAAATGTCGACACTCTACTCCACCTTCATGTGCCAACCAGGACGTATCCCTCCGCCTCAGCAAGGAAAACAGGAGTTGGAAGTTAAATATGAAATCTAATTAATTTCTCACCTCAAAGAAAAATCCCTAAATTTGGTTGCAAAGTGGGCAAATCTCCTGAATGTTACTCTCTCGGGTTAATGTAATGATCGTATAGGTTTATGTTACGAGTGCCAGTTTGAATTATTTTAACTTCCTTTCTAAGAAATCAGGTTTTGTCCATTAGTTTGTTGGACGGGTCAAAACACTACAATACCCATGAGCCTCGGCCGCCATTGCTACGGAGAAGGAGCCATTCAGAGGCGCGAATAGAGCTGCAGCGAATTCAGAACATGATGCCGAATGAATCTAAAATCAACCCTGAATTCTAAATGAATTTAAGGTGCAGATTGTACTTTCCTACGGCAGCGTTTTGCTGCCACACCGGAAAAGAGAAAATCGGATCATGTTGAAACGTGAAAAGTTTATTTCTATAACAAGATGCCTTTTCGTGTTATAAGAAGATATTTTCACAAGAGAAAAGTTTCTTGTTATAACGTGATAAGTTTGTGTTGTAATATCTTGTTACAACAATAAACTTACAATAAAGGATTTATTAACCTTAATAAGGCATCGTTCTCGCTTTAAATCCATTAGCTGCAAAAAGCATAGTTAACTGTTCATAACTGAATAATAAACTTTTTTTAAACCTTAATAAAGCAATTCAAAAAGCTTAGTAAAGGTTTAACTGACAGAATAGGTAAGTTAATAAGACTCAATAAATGAGTTTGTAATGCTGTTATAGACAATTATAAGAAACTCATTAAGGTTCTGAAGCAGTCTATAAATTAACAAGTTTCTAAGGGCCTTATTACCTATTAACTAACGCTTATTACAAGGACCTTAATATAAAGCGTCACCATTTAGTTTTTTTTGTTGTTGCCTTAAATATGTTGCGTATTTATTGACTTTTACCATTAAAAAAGTCTCTTAATGTCAAAATGTCTGTCTGGAAATTAATAAATCTCTCTCTCTCTCTCTGTGGCTCTTCAGGAAATGTCCGAAAAACAAGAGGGGTCGCCGACAAAAACAAAACCTGGGACACTTTTCCTCGGACACTAACTCCAGGATGGTATAGCCGCGTTTGTCTGGGTTCTTTTTGATAAGTTTTTTCTTACGGCGTGGGAATACCATTTTTTAACGGTAGATGTGTGGTATTCATTTTTTTTCTCCTGAGAAAAAACGTAAAAAATAAGAAGAATGAGAATATTTATTTGAGGGGCCTTATTTTCTCTCCGTTTTTTGTTTTTTGGATGGAATCTGGATTTTTCTTTCTTCGCCGCAAGACCAAGTACACGGAGCCGAATCGTCAAAACCCGCTGTCACTTTACATCGTTACCATGTCTGCTGTCTTAATTACTTTACAGTGCTTCATTAGAGGTTTTGTCGAATGCTTTATGAATACGGTACCTTTGGTAACCTGGCTAACAGAGTAATGTCTGTCCCTGTGGAATGTGCTATTTATTGAAAAGGATTATTTCTACGCCCCTCTCTGTTTTACTTTTTACTAATAATGTGCAGCTGATCACCAAATGCAGTTTGTTCTTGTTTCTGTAGGAGGTGAGTGGGGGCCAGCCAGTGATATAGATATGTTTACACTTATTATTTGGTATGAAAGTCCATGTAAAGACTTCACTGTGTTCAAACAAGCTCATAAGTTATTATTATTGTACTTTTCTTACTTAAGGTTTTTATGTTAACTTTTATTTTAATTGTTGGTTTCTAAATCCTCGTTCCTGTATATTCGCATGACTTGTGAAAACTGTGTACTGTGGTGTAGTTTTAACTTTGTAAAAGAAAAGCCGACGGCCTCGACGCCTCCTCCATCTCAGAGCCGCAGAGATCCGATTGGAGATGGAAATCCGAATAGTCGGACTGATGAACGGAGGACGCTGAGGGGGAAGGTGTTGGTCGGTGTTAAAGAAAGGAATGCGTCTGCTGTCTTTACCCGCACCTGAAAATAACAAAAAAGAACACTTGTAGTTATCGTTGACGGTGGGAAACATTGGAGTACGTTCTTCTCAAACCACTTTTGCTTTGACGAGGAACAGATTCGTGTTGATTTTAACGCTCAGAGGCGGGAATGTTTCTGCATCTTTGTCTGAAAATCTGAATTCAGAGGATTGTAAAGGAAAGTGTGTCGGCTGTTTGGGGGTTTGAAGGACTGACTGCACATGCAGGTCAACTCTTAATGATATTTTTTATGTAACTGGAAAAGGTCTTGGTTGCTCAGATTGCTGTAATCAAGGCTTTTCTTTGAATGTGAGAGAATAATTGTGTCTTTCTGTCTTTTGTTTGTTTTAGTTTTGCGTTTGCTCCTCAGCGAGACATTCCAAGCACAGAGGATCCCTTACAAAAAAACTACAATAATCCTATAGGCAGTATTCAAAACATACTTTACAATACAAATATCACTTAGGCCTTGTTCAGACTGCCAGCCCACATCTGTTTCTGGCCTATCCAGATTGATTTTAGTTTTTTCTAAATGGATCAAAGCCACATTTAAGGTGGTTTGAAATGCGATTCCAATCGGATTTCTACAGATGCGTCTCAGTCCGGACTCTCAAATCAGATTTCTTCAGTGTCTTTTTCATCACTCGCAACGCTACACACAACGACGACTTCAAATCGGACGGAACTGCATCAGAGCGGCTGTATACCGGCCTCCTCCTCCTCCAGCTGAGTTTGTCTGGTGCGATGGAGGAGTTCTGCACCGCGACTTGACAGCACGATTGTTTGGAGGGCGAGATGATGGATCTTTATTTCTCAAGCTTCCACGTTGGAAAGCCGCGTCACCTGCGTACATAGTTATTGACGTTGTTACCACAGCAACCTGTGCAGATAGGTTGGTGATGTCTGGACACACAAATCCGATCCGATCACTTGCAAATAACAGTGCGGACAGTCTGTCTTAAAGATCTGATCTGATCCTTCTCCTAGTACCAGCTGTAATCATGAAATGACTTGTGTTCATTTTATTTAAATTAATCTTCCATTTCCTACATATGCTGCAGCCATATAGTTGTTGGTGATCAGTGTTCAGGAGGTTGGGGAAATCCTTTTTTACTCAATTGTGTATCTGGATGCAGAAGCTGACTCATAGTATTTGCTGCATTAAAGTCAAATTGGCGCAGTATTTTCAGCAGTATTTAAACCTCGATCTCGCTTGTTCTCCAAGTACAAGCTGAAAATCCAGTTATATTCACAGAAACACAACTAAGTCTACTTGTGAAAAGTGACAAATACCTGCTGTCAGTCATTTAAAGCTGATTTGTCCCAACAACATGAACATTTACTAAGAAATGGTTCTGAATATTCTGTTTCCTCTGATATGACGTGAACACAGTTAAGTGGTATTTTCTGAATCAGCACCTTCATGGGTAATTAACTATGCATTAACCCTACTGCCATTTACTCCACTCCGCATAATAACAACTAAAACTGACACTGCAAAAAGAAACTTAAGAAGAAGGCAACAACTTATGGAGAGTGGAAAGGGACATTGATTTAAACTGAAGCTACAGCTGATTGTTAAATTAGTTTGGTGATAATGAATGGGGAAAGATAGCTGCCCAGTCAGGTAGCTAAAGTAGTTCACACCAGCATTTTAACAGTGAACATTTGGACCAAAATCAATTCACTTCAGTGGAATTGTCAGGATAAGTGGATTAGGTAGTGGCTACAATTAAACTACATCCACACTGACCTTTTGTGTAGCCCTGACACGCTGAATCACACTATTGACCAATAGCAAACTGTGTTGACAGTGTTGACCTTTAAGGTAACGGAGAGCCGAAGAGCCAAATGGCGGAGGCTATTACATTATCTGTGTAGCACCATCTGGTTTTATATAAACCTGTTCTGCTGGAGTTTTAACAGCCCCATGGTACAAATAACCCTTCATTTATTGTGTGAACTTATTATTGTATTGTAAGCCTGCTAGCTTATAGCTGGCTAGCGCTAGCATGTACCCAGGTAGATACATAACATATTACCTGTTACCTGGAGCTAATTCTCAGCCAAAGTCTGCAGTCCCAAAGTGGCAGATCTGGCAGCCACATGTGGCCCGACTCAGCGGGCTACCTGAGTATCAAACATGAGCTAGCGACATTAGCCCACCAATAATAGGGGCAAGTTAAGCTAAACAAACTTTTAGCTCACAACTTACAAATTGTATTCTAGGGATTCAAAGCTGTTAAGCTAATGTTATCTAACATTAGTTAGGTCGCAAAAAAAAATCAATAATAATAATTAAAGTATACACTACTTAGCTCACTAGCTAACGAGCCACAGAGGTCGAAAGATATTAAAATAACTTTTAACCTCCAGAGAACAATTAGCATTCACAGTGATTCAGTGTTATGGCTGTAAGTAATAATTCAATAATCATTTATATTTTCTTGTGCATGGCTAGTAGAGGAAATGTGTCATTTACCTTACTCGATTATTCGGCCCAGTGGTGACACCAGATTTCAGCTTTTTACTTGTGCTTCTTTCTCGGTGTTAATCTGTGGAGGAACTGAAACTCTGAGGCTGTGCTGAGTTCAGGGAGGTTTGTCTTCTCCGTATGTTTTATAATTTTTTGTTTTTTCTGTAACGTCTTAGTCTACGTCTACAGGTCGTAGGTCAGCGCCCCCACCCCCCCTCCGCTGAGCAACGTGTTTCTACTTGTTGTCGACCATCGCAGGCCGTGACTTCTCTAAATGTGACTAGAATGTGTTTGACATGTTAATATTCTGCATGTAGACTTTGAGAGGCTATTTTCGGTCTCTGCCAAAATAAAAAAGGAAATGTTTTTTTAATGTACACCAGGGTGTCGTTTCTGTGAAATGTTCCTTTTTATCTGTTTGTCCCGTGAGGTTTGTCTTTGATTTGTGTTTGTGACTGTTTCTTCTTCTGACACTGCTCTCATTTTACAACGTATTCCACTTCCTGTGACAGATTAATTTTGTTTTGTTTACAGAAATTGTGTGTGTGTGTGTGTGTGAGAGAGTGTTTTGACTGCAGAAACACAAATTATTGAGATGACCTGTGTGAACAGTCACTGGAGACACGTTTTGTTCTACAGAGACACTGTGTCCTACTTCCATACTAAATACTCACACCTTCTAATGTTGACAGTGAACTGTTTACAAGAAATCCATCTGTGACTCTGTTAGGGTATCAGCCCTTTTAGAAAAAGTTCATTTACGTAACCTGGTAGGTGAGAAAGGGAAACATTTTTAAACTTGTGATCTTGAAATAATGTCAAGTTAACAGCTTTGAGGTCCCCACAAATATTGAATTTGTACCATCATAATAATTCATATTATCACTGAAACTAATACTGTTAGTTTATGACATTTATTGCATTTGTCCCCTCCACACAGGAAAACTGTCCTGTGCTTCTGTTCAATTTCAGTTTCATTCAGCAAAAGTTTTGGCCAATAACAGATTAGCATGGGAAAAAAAATTAAGTACATTAAAACTGATATCCCCCCACCACCACCACCACTTCACACAGACTGCCCTTTCCCCTCTTCCTCGCCCTGCAGGTGTCACTGTTGAAGCATTTTAATCAGAATTTAAATAATGGATTTTGGAAGAGAGAAGAAATATTTTATAAATGATACTGAGATTTGCTAATGGTTTATTTCAACCAGTGACTCTTTTTTTATATTTTGATCTCCCTCTTGCAATAGAGGAGGAGCAACCTCCTCTGCCTTGCATATCGAAGGTTTGGGACGTTGTGGTTTGAAAATGAGGACAGATGAGGTTGAATATGACCTCCAGCCACGTCATCATTATCAGTCTCCACCCACCGGTCAGAGAGGACGCTCCTGTCCAATTAAAAACTGCTCGAAGCCGGAAGCGGAGCAGAGGTCACCGCCTCTCCATGTGAAAATAAACCAACGTGTACGTTGTACATTTCTACAAGTGGCATGGACTCAGGCACGCTACTCCGGAGTAAATATAGAGTTACAGACCGGCGGTGGGGGGGGGTGGAGGGTATTCAGGGGCAGGAGCAGCTGCTGGCTTCAGTCGAACACATTCAGCAAATCTCCAAACTACCACACTGTGAAAAGACATCCATCATGATCCAACATTCATTCATTAAAAAGTCCCTTCTTTTTGGCAGGGAACACTAGGGTGAAGTTTTCAGTACTGAGCGTCGCTGCTGCTCAGATAAATAAAGCGAGAAACAGTGTGAGAGAAACTAAACTGAAAATTTATAATATTTGGAAGTTATTTAATTGCAGTAAGAAGCAGAAAAAATACCAGAAAAGAAACAACACTCAGCAGCCTTTTATCCATTTATGGAAGCACGACATCTGCACAACAGTAAAAAAACAAGAAGGAACCAGTATCCTACGTGTAATAAAATATCACTGAAGTGAACTTTAGATAAGTAGTTGAAGTAATAATATTAGCTGCTAACTTTGGAGAAACAAGGCTAATGTCAAGACCATCACCTGCTAGCGTTAGCCATAACAAGCCTAAGGTTAAGCTAAAATGATT
Organism: Maccullochella peelii; assembly: GCA_002120245.1. Classification (NCBI taxonomy): domain Eukaryota; kingdom Metazoa; phylum Chordata; class Actinopteri; order Centrarchiformes; family Percichthyidae; genus Maccullochella; species Maccullochella peelii. The sequence goes on from LKNJ01002677.1 coordinate 79,461, forward strand.
CAACTTTGTTAGTTGCTGACTTTGGCTAACACAAGGCTAAACTTATGGCTGAAAAACGCTGCCAGGAGGGAGTACAAAGACGTCAATCGCCATGCAGTCTCTTGGCGTTGTGTCGCTCTTCAAGTTGGGATTTCTGGTTAGTATTTTTACTTGTGCTACAGTCAGCACGGCCATGTAGTGACACTCCCACACCGCCGCACAACCCGCTGGTCGCCGCAACGCCTGCTTTGGTGTGAATACAGCCTTAGGCAGTGAAGTGAAGGCTGTGACTGAGGTAAGATAATGAAATGTCAGTAAGACTAGCTTGATCACTTGATTCTGGGCGGCACAAATTGAGGCAAAGATATGCAAGCAGAAAATGTTTAAACTTGAGCAAAAACATTCCATTTATCCTGAGGCTTTATGGAGGTACACTTGCTGTTTGGGGGCGAATAAACACAAACTACAAAAACTAGCCGGGCCGTCATTCTCACACGAATAACAACATTTGCTGTGTGTTATCTGCTTCTTGTCAAAGTGTTGTTTTACTGCACTTTGTTCACTCTGATTAGACCTTTAGGCTCCGCTAGCCCCCCTTGAGACTGACCCATCACTGCGTGGGAGCAAGTCACGAAAGCTTATCCTTGCAGAATTTAGGGGGGCGGCTGTTATTTTTAACACATTGTCATTAATAGATGACAAAGCAAGTTCATGACTTAGTCAAACTGTGAGCTAAAGACAACAATTAATCACTCACTGAATGCAGCATATCAGCTGAGAGATGTACAGTACACTTAGCACAGAATAAGTAAATCCTTCTGTGCACTGGCTGTTCAGAGGAGTGAGTGTTAAAATAGTGTCACTCTGACTCTCCTCACGTCGTCTCTATAAAGAGCTTCAGATCTCAGTCACAGTCAATGTTTGGACTCTGCTGCCCAGGGGAAAATAAAAAGGGCAGCGCTGCGATGTTTAATCCCTGAAAACATTCCAACACTGTGTAATCAGACCAGACAACTGTGGCTTCTTTGCATCTTTCAGTGCAGAGCTGCAGAGCGACTCCTAAGCTGCTGTTGATGTACATGTTTCGCAGCTGCTAGCATGAACACACGTGCGAATAACGGAAAATTATGAATCAGTCTGCGTGGGTCTAACAAAGCAGAGCAGGACTTGGACGGGGATTTCCATCATCCTCTGCTTTGCGTCTTCCCAAAATGTCAGAGTGTCGCCTTACAAAGAGTTTTTATTTTTAGCTTGGGGGGTTCGTGTGAGGCTTGCCGCTCCCCTCTGAGTTTACCACCTGGCCCACATCCGAATGAGGGCTGAATTCTGGTTCCCTTTGGATCCTGAAGCCTTTTTTAAAAGGGGTAGGTGGAGTTTCCCCTCTCTCCTGTCCCCAGACCTGAGTTTGGGTCACAGCGGTTGGGTGTTGCCACTCGGTCTGGTCCCCTTCCACACAATACCACCACTCTGCAACTTTTAAGTAAGTTTAAAACAAAGAGCTTCCCCAATCATCGAAACGCTACAATGGATCAGCACAAGTATCGCACAGCGGGCGTCCAGGAGAAGCTGGAGATCGTCGGGGTGGAGGACGAGGCCGGGAACCCCATCAGTGCCCTGACCATCCTGTCTCTGCTGGAGCGCGTGGCCAGCATCATCGACAATGTCCAGTCCTGCCAGCAGCGCATGGAGGAGCGTCAACTGGACCTGGAGAACAACATCAAGACCATCCAGGGCGACGTCCTGAAACTGGCCAAGGACCACACCGACACCAGCGGCACGGTGGAGAAGCTCCTGCAGAAGACCCGCAAGGTCAGCGCCAACGTCAAGGAGGTCCGGATGCGCGTCGAGAAGCAAAACGTTCGCGTAAAGAAGGTTGAATCCACGCAGGATGAGCTGCTCACCCGCAACAAGTTCCGCGTCGTCATCTATCAGGTCAGCAGAGGTTTGGCTCAAAGTGTGTTGTTGTTCAAAATGGTTTCTGTGTTTTGAAATTGCAAATATTGAAGATTTTTCTCAACCCTATAAGTGAAACATGACGAGTAATAACTGAGACTGAGGGTACCAAGTTTTCAAATTCTTTCAAAAACTTTATCCAGTAATTTTTTAGTGCTGAAATAATTAATTGATCGGTCAGTCGCAGCAATTTTGTTTACCGATTAATCACTAATTGACCAAGTAAAAATGCATTTGTGGGTTTCAGTGTCTAAAATGTGAGAATTTGCTACAAATCTTTGGGTTTGTTTGGACTTTTTTTTAGACTTTTCTTTATGATCGACGTAGTTACACAATGAAAAACAGAAGAAACAGAAATATATTAAGTGGACAGCAACACTTGCTGGACAAATACAGTACAATAAGGAAGAAAATCAGTGACGTGTAAATATACAGTTGAACAAACAAGGACACTGGTGATATTACAGTAGTTACTTAAAAGTAGCCATGGGGGCCCTGTAGCTGCTTAGACTGCTTGATAATGTCATAACAGTGCTTGAGTTTTTCTTGATAACAAATACACAACAATCAATGTTAAAGTTTTGGTTTGTGAAGAGTTTAACAGTCGAAAACATATCAGGACTGTGTGGGTGTGGTTTGATCAGATTTGATTGACAGGGGCCTGACAACAGTCTGATTCAAATTATGCTAAATCCTGATTGGTGCATGGAATTGTCCAACTGAGCCCCTGCCCACTTCAACTTGTAACTTTGGCAGAAAGTTGCTCACAGAAAGAAGCTGATTGAGAAAATAGTCTTTAGGGCCTTTAATAGAGGCGGTCAATGGCTGTCAAGGGAGGGCAGCTCCACTCTGGATTATCAGATCCAGGGTCCCGTCCAGGTTTCCGTTTACGAGGAACTGGAACATAATTAAGTTAAAAAATAAAGTAGATTCAATCCCTCAGGCGGTACAAACTCTGTGCCAAGCGGCGAGATCTTAACTCAAATGAACTCTGACTCAATTCATTAAGCGGTGGAAGCAGCGAGAGGGCGGGTGGGGATGTGAGGAAATGAAAGGTGGTGTAAGTTCAACACTTAAGAGCCCTCGACTCCCAAACACTGGCAATTTATAGAAAAAGCATCCTCGCTACGCCGAGAGGGCACACTTTCATCTAAAGTGCAAACAACCTTAATCAGGTCGAGTGAAAACAAGATGATTCACTTTAGAGTTTTATTGGGAATCTGAAACGCTCCACTGAGCACAGCCATCTGAGTGCCTGTGAGCCTAAAAATCAACATTTGCATGAGCAACTATTCCTACTGAGTCATCTCTTAACATGAAGGGTTGAAAAATAACAAGGAATAGACACACGATGATGTCCTTTAAAAGTGCAAAGAGAGTGAGAATACTTTGAGGCACTTGTGTTGATTGAGGAGGCTGTCGTCGTTAAAGAGACGGACGGACTTTATAATGGCATTAAATGGGAGAGCTGTGGGATTTTCTGTGGAGGCAGCTGGTCAGATGACAGACAGAAAAAGATGTTTCTCTGAACTTTTAACGCAGATCAAAGACTCCCTGTACATCGCTGCAGGCGGTATGAGTGCAGCTTTGGTCAGATGAGAGGCGAAGAGTGTCAAAATTTGAGCTGCAGCCTCAATCAGAAACAGTCAGTCTGGAGGGGCGTCAGGCGTGAACATGACAACTGATATGTAATTCGATTAATCTGAGAAAGGATCGTATTCCAGCGTAGACAAATTGGTTGGTTTCTGGGGCTCATTAGGGGTCAAAATCCTCATTTTGCACAAGTTTTTCAATTTTCTAGTAATCATTTATCCTCTGAAGTACTGAATTGTGCTCTCACATTACTTAATTTGCTTTTTTCCTTCTCTCGTACGGAGGGGAACACTTTCACCACCATGTCACCATGTTGTAAGTGAATAATTTCAGGAAGAGAGAGAATTGAGAGAGAAAAATACTGTAAGTTTGTAAAGTACACACATTAGGACCATAATTTAAAGGAATGATTCGTAATTAGAAGGCACAGATGACTTATTAGAAGAAATCAGAAAGCAACCTGGTGCTGCAAAAACAGAATATCTTAATTTGTCCAATTAATATGTTTTCTGGTGACATTACAATTATTTATTGAGCTGTACACATCCAGGTACTCTTGGTACTCACTATAAAAAAATTGCCCCTTAAAATAACCTTAATTAATCCATAATTTACAGCTAAAATCATACCAAACATGTTAATCTAAGTAATGGATTTAAATGGAAAATAATGCTACAGGTTCCCCTTAATGTGCGCCTTAAAAGGAGTTCAGGGGTTCAATTTGGGGTTAATTAATGGATAAATGAAGAGATTATGATATATTAAGGCATTTTAATGGATTATCTCCAGGATTTAAGAGATGTTTTGAGGGGTAAAAACCCATTAAAATCTACCAAACAGCCCTCAATTAATTGAAAGATTATGGCACTTTAAAAATAAATTAGGATGGATCTCATGTTATTTGCTTAATTTTAAAGGATTTTTACTTAAACTGGTCAGTCAATTTGTACCTTAATATATAGCAATTAATTAATTTTCCCTTATTATATCGTTAAAATCCCATAAAATTCCAAAATTTTTTACTTAAAAACCGTAATTTACATCATTATGAATGGGTAAACTAATAGAATTTTAAGGTGAATATTTTATGTTTATAGTCTTTTCTCGGTTTTCTACTTATAACACTAAAATCTTATAGTTTGTGCCTGTGATCTTTACATTTACACATTTAAATGACATTTTCATTCAGTTTTCCCACAAACATTTCTTCTGAAAAGGCATCCAGGCCGCTACGGCACACTGAAAGGCTCACAATATTAAAGATGGATGACGATTAATGAGAGATAAACGCTCGTCTTTACGTACGGCTCTGCAGATTTACATTCAGCAGCCAGTGTTAGACGGGGTGCTGTCCTCGTTAACATCCAGACTTCAGAATAGTAACCGGGGCGCTATGTGCCGCTAACAGCTGCTGTGGATCCGTGACAGAGAGACCTATTCTGGGACCTCAGCATTCAGCCTCGCTGCCAGCAGGGACACGCCATAAACTGCTGTCAGCCAGAATCAGGGTCTGACATGGCAGCGTATCACGGGGGCAGTCATCCTGACCTGCTGCTGCAAGGACCGCCCCTCAAGACACACAAAACAAAAGATGATGGAATATGAAATACTGTAAGACAACTATAATAATACCAGACAAACTAAGACAAAATAATGTAATAATATAACGTAACGTAAAGCTATAACAAGGCAAGGAAAATTAAAACTGCATTAATCAATTTCTTTGGCCACTTGGGGGCAGCAGAACAAGCTCAAAACACAATGTATAACCTTATAAAGTTGTATTGGTAACATATCAGGCCTTCTTCCACATCCAGCAGACACAGACCAACGTGATCATCCCATTGGAGTCGTGTTTGTGTCCATCTGATGAATGAAACAAGATAATACAAACGTTCAGTTATTGCTGAAAGTTTAAATTACACTTGCAATAACTCATTTTTTGGCCACTTGGGGGTAGCAGAGACAAGTTAGGAACACAACATTGACATATTATCACCTTTTAAGTTGATATAGTGAGCTTGTTAGCAAGCAGTTGCTTATTTACACATCCAGCAGTTACGGAGCAACATTATCATTTATTTGGAGTCATGTTTGTGTCCATCTGATGAATCTAAGGCCAATATTCACTCTTCTTTTATCTCTGTTTTTGGTCTCCACCAATTCCTGAGAAGAATATCTGGCTCTTTAGCTGCTAAATGCTCCACTTTCTTCACCAGCTAGTCTCTAACTGTGTCTGTCTGTTGTTTGCTGCTGGGCATCAGAGCTTGTTTGATAAAAACAGCTGTCTGCTGCTGGAAACACTGAGACTGAACCAGACAGGAAATGGAAAGGATCCATTGTCAAATGCCCAAATGCCGTCTGGAACGATTAAATTACCGAGGAGCACAGTGAATGTTTTTCCCCAACTCCCCCTGTAATGTCCAAATGGGGCTTTAGTGTGAAAGGAAACAAAGACCTCTGAACAATTTGTGTTTATTCGCCCCAAACAGCGAACTTACCAACTGCACAGACGTTAGCTTTAAGCTAGCTAGCAACAGACGTACCAGTAGAGTGTGTGGGAGTGTTTCTGTGTGTTTTGCACTCCAGTTCTTTCTGTTATTTACCTCTCGTCTCTCTCTCTATACATTTGGGGGGGGGGGATTTTCATTTGTCATGTGTTTGTGGTTTCCTGCTGCTAATAGCACTGTCAGCTAAAAGAGTCTATCACACTGGACGGGAGTAGAGGAGGTTGTAAAAGTAGTTTGTTTTGTAGTTTGGAAAATTTGAGACAAGATTGTTAAAGTTTACAGCCTGATGTTATCCTGCGTTGCTCCATGTACAGTGACACAGCTAAAAGAGAAAGAAATGCAGTGATTCGTCTAACTAAATGAGGCTCAACTCGGGGGGGCTTCTGGACTGATGATTTGAATCATTAACATTTAGGGGACAGACCTAAGAAAACTGTCTGAAGACCACATCAAAGTCAAGTGCCCTTTAGGTCCTGATGGCAAAAGACCATCACCTTCATTCTTCAGTCTAGATTTAGGGACCATCAACAGGCTCTATTTGTGGAGGCTGCACTTAAGTTGACATGGGGCGTGGGAGTAATACAAGAAGTATAAAGCACCTCAAGCCTGCGTTAAAGTAATTTTATGGGAAGCCAGTACAGAGCAGCTAAAGGTTTAATATATTCCCTCTAAGCTGCGTTTTGTTGTCCTGGACTCTGAGTTTATTGTCAAAGATGCTGAGATTTATGCAACTTGGGGATATTTTGTAGGTTATGATCAGTAGCTGTGTCAGGAGGACGGATAACTGATGTGTCCTGATGTAAAGAAAATAATGTGGAGTGGTGTTTTCCTCCTCAGAGTCCGTTATCATCTCTACACGAACACCTGTGAGTCCATTCTGTCTCTTCCAACACGTCCGCTGAAAAAAGGATCAAAGATATGTTTAAATCCTCCTCCATGTGTAGTCAGTTTAACCCATGGTTAGGTCAGTTTCACCAGTCAGTTCTGTCTGAAGCATCAGTACTGTTGCTATGGTAACCTGCAGTTTAATACACCTTGAGGTCTGATTTGGAACGTAAAAATCCTACATTTTACTTGAGTAAAAGTATCACCAGCAAAATGTACTTAAAGTATTAAAAATAAAAGTACTCAATATGCAAAATGGCCCCTTTCAGAGAGTCAAATTATGGAGCCTTCAAGGTCCCGAAAGATGATATATATTTTATTATCTTCTGCACACATTATTATTATTATTATTATTATTATTATTATTATTATCATAGGTAAAAAGGGGGCTCTCCTGTTAGTCTTGTTGCAGGGCAATTTACAACTTTATAATAATAATAATAATAAACTTTATTTATAGAGCACTTATCAAAACAGGTACAAAGTGCTTCACATAGAGAAAAATTAAATAAAGAACAATGTGGAACATAAAATACATGAAGGGCAAAATTAAAATTAAAATGCGTAAATAAATACAACTAAAAACATACAAGTCAGATAAAATCAGGATATGCTTTCCGATAAAAGTACGTTTTCAGAAGAGACTTAAAAGAAGACATTGACTCAGACATCATTATGTCCTTGGGCAACTTTACCACTCTTATGAGTACATGATGACCTCACATAAATCCCAGCAGAGCTTCAACCTGATTGGTCTAATCAGCAACATAACTGAAAGCACCTGTGAGGGTCTGTGGGGCCTTTAATCTATAACAACACGCCACATTAAATACGTTGATCACATGTTTTGAATGTACAATCAAAGTAACTACAGCACTTCAATAAGTGCAGCGGAGTAAAAAGTACAATAGTTCCCTCTGAAATGTAGTGGAGTAGAAGTATAAAGTATAAGTATATACATATACTTGAATAAATGTACTTAGTTATTTTTCACCAGTGTATTCTTTCAGTTTTCTTGTCCTTTTTAACTCGTCTGTTTAGGAAAATAAAACTCAGGAGTTAAATGTTTCTCTGTTGTGCTTCATCTGCTCTGTCTACTGTAATATATACTACATACTATATAACACATACTACAATATTTATTTTGAGATCAATATACCTAATTCAATACAATTTATTACATTAAGTATGTGATTTATAGGTATCTTAACCGAACCAAATCCCATGAATACTTCAAAAAGTGCTACTCTGCTAGCTAGCTTTAGCAGGATTAGGCTATTGCTTCCTTTAATGATGTGGAATAATAAACTGAACTGCCAACAGCTAGGGGAAAAATCAGTAAGTCAATTTAGTTTTAGCTTTTCAGAAGCTAAGGCTAGCTTAGCTTAGCTCGCAGCAGCTAGCTAACTCCTCCGTGTGGCTGCTGCTGGTCCGTCTTTACTTTTTGTATTTCTGTACACGGAGTCCAGGTTTAGCTCAGTCCGGTCCCGGGCGGCTCGTTCTTTCTCTCCGTCCGGCCTGCAGAGGAGACAGTCGCAGTGTTGAGTTTCCTCATGACTGATGTGCAGTCGGTTATTCTGAGGCCTCCGTTCATCTCCAAATATAGAGCTTCAGCTGCGGTCATTTAACCAGGAAGCAACAGGCGGTTTGTTAGAGCCAGTCGTCGCCAGCGGCTGAATAATGAAGGCTGGGACAGTAATAAGAAAAAGATAAATGGCTGCTGGTTTACACCCAGGGCCTCTCCGCCTCGGCTGTTGTTCAACACTGGACATTAGAGGACAGCGCGTCATTTTAGAGTTTAGAGTTAATGGGTTTGAGTTTGTGATATTGCTGCTGTGGCAATGACAAGTTTATGACTTCACTCCCCAAAAGGCTCAAACACAATTAAAACAGTTCTGGAAATGTTGCAGGGGAATTATTTGATTTGCAATACTGATGCAAGAAAAATATTCCTGCAGTATTTTATATGTTGTATGTTTAACAGTGCAAAACGTTCTGACAAAGTTATTGTAATGTTACGCAGTGGTGAAATGTAACTAAGTAGTAAGTAACTAAGTGTAAAGTAACATAAAATGGAAATAATCAAGTACAAGTACCTCAAAATTGAGCTCGAGTAAATGTACTTAATTACATCCCACAACTGCTTTCAGCTGACGTCCTCGGCTCGATCTCTGAAGCAGAGTCTGAACTTCCTGTCTGTCTCTCTCTGTCTGTCTCGCTCTCTGTCTGTCTCTCTCTCCTCTGCCACCACCCGAGGTTATTAATACATGCCTTGACCCACATTCCCTGCCGCTGTAATTATTGTGTCATTCACAGTGTCTGCACGCGCTCTGACGACTCCTCCCTGATTAATGAGTGTGATCGTTGCAGGTGGCCGCAGTTTAATTAGGATTAATTGGCTTTCACATCCAAAGTCACCTGTAGGGCGCAGCGGGTGGAGCAGGCCTGGGAGGAGGGTCCTGCAGGAGCTGGTTTGTTTGAATAGGCCATCAGAAAACATCAAGAAATACCAAGAAACATATGACAGTCCTGCCTTTTTTAATTATAGGAGTAGGGTTTAGCATATATTTAAAAAAGGGAGAAAGAGGGGAAAATTGGACCAAATTTAAACCACAATATTTGTCACAGTATTACCTCGATATCAGTGTGTTAATGATATTTATTAAACGATTCAAAACCACACAAAGCCATGTTTATCCCATTAACTCAAATGTTTTTAATCTTTTCCTCAAAAAAACTCAAATCACAACATTTCGCTATGAGAATTTTGAAACAATACAATTTGATCGTAGACAGATGGACAATGAACAATCAAATATTGCCTGGTCTGAAGTGCTCCTCCTCCTCCTCGTGTTAAAGTTGCAGTAAATTACAGTTAAAAAGCTGACTTTTATCTGTGTTGTGGGAATAAAGAGAGGTTTCAGATCGAAGGCTTAATAAAAGTTGACAGTATTCATTATTAAATACAATCTGTCCAAGCGAGCTGATTGTCAGAGAAACAAATAAAACCTAAGGCTGCCTGGAAGGAGGTAAGTTGATCTAAAAGTTGATGCGATGATTCAAAAAATGAATTTAAAGTATAATGCAAATTGTAGTTGACGGGCTGAATCATGTAAAAGTATCAGTATTATCCTTTAAGTACAACATATTACTAAACATCTAAAACAAGACACGCTAACATGCTATGATGCACACAATGACACTGACAGGTAACGTTTACAATGTTCACCGCCTTAGTTTAGCCTGTTAGCATGCTAACATTTGCTAATTAGCACCAAACACAGAGTGCAGCTGAGGCTGATGGGAATGTCAGTAGTTCTGCAGGTTTTTGGTTCTAAACCAAAGTATTGGATGAAGTGAAAGTTTGATCTGATGGTGGCGCTAGATGACGAGTCAGAGGATCACCAAAGTTATTACAGTTCATCCTGAGGGGAACATGAACGATGAACCACATTTCATGACAATCCATCCCATAGCTGTTGAGACATTTCAGTCTGGATCAAAGTGGTGGACTGAGCAACATTGCCCGGGTGCTAAAACCAGATGGTGTCATTATGATTACCGGCCATCTTGTTCCTGCCAGCAGCTTCCAGTCTGAATGAGTCTCAGTTACTCCTCATCTGTAAAAATAGAAAAAACTTGATCTCATGAAGATGCCAGTGTGTTCGAGGCGAGAGGCTGCAGGTCAGGTCTGACAGAGTATCTCAAAGGAGTATCAGGTTTTCTATCTGGACCTGCATCGTCTCAATGAGCAACAATTTATCCCTAATGGAGACAGGAGACAGATGAGAAGCCGGATATCAGTTTCATCTCTGTGTGTTCAGTGCGGCGATCGACGAGGCATTTAGCAAGTGAACGTCAACAAGCGCAGTGTGACATTTTATTAAACTTTAAAGAGCAAACCAGATGCACGATACGCAAGAAGATTCAGAGGAAACTGCTGAGATTACAAATCCAGCAGAACTCAGCCTTAAAGGGCTTTGACGCTTCTTTAAACCCTCTTGTTCTCTGTCTTCCCCAGAGTCACATATCACTTTCATGTTTAGCCTAGCTTAGCACAAAGACTGGACGCAGGGGAAACTGCCGTAAATGTCAGAGTATCCCTTTAAGAGATGTAATTAAAGGCTCTGCACACCAACACAGGTGTTTTCAGTTCACCTGACTGGTTGGACCTCAGCTTGGGTTGAAGTTTGGCGGCGATATGCTGGAAATTCACACTTCATGGTTCCAGCTTAACAAATGTGAAGATTTGCTGCTTTTCCTTTTAATTATTTTAATAATGTTAATGTTGTTAATAATGTTGAGGTTAAGACTGTTGGTTGTGAAGGTGTCACTTTGGGCTCTGGCTCATTGTGATCAATCTGTCAATCAATGGATTAATGGAGAACAGAATCAGCAGATGAATCCAGAATGAAAAGAATCATTGGTTGCAGTCTGCCTGCACACGTCAGTTCTCTGTCAGCCGCCAAACAGGATCCGTTCAGCCACAGCACTGCTTTCAGCTAAGACACATTTTGGCAGCGCTCACAGCTCAATACAAAATCAATGTACTGTGGCACTTTAGACGAAAGAATATAGACCTGAAGCCTATAAAAAGATGCCTCTGGTCGTAGTTACGTGCATACAGCACAAGTGAGTGAAGGAGTGGGCAATAAAATCTTCTGTCTATCCTCTAGATTATGATGTTGTAAAAACAAACTTCCTATGGATAAAGTAACCAGACATGAATGTCTGAGAAATCAATATACTTTATCACATTGATGCAAAAATCATATAAACATCCAATATTACCATAAAGCAGCCCGGTGCATACCTGGGTTTAAACATGGAGTTTGGTTGGAGTTATCGAGGCTCTGAGGACAGAGGGGGCCGTATGCTGTACAGATTGTAAAGCCCCTTGAGGCAAATTTGTGATCTGTGATATTGGGTTATATAATAAAATTGACTTGACTTGATATGGCAAATTGTCTGATGCTATGAGGTTTTATTGCCTAACCCTGCTTACATGTCAGTTGCTTCTTACTGTCTTGGTTGTTTCTCTCTGGACCTGTTTGGAAGCCCTGTTCTACTGTCTGTATTCTGACCCTTCTATTTTCTTCTCTGTAGGGTGAGACGGAGATCCCATCCGTGGCCGTCACTAAGTCTCCCAAAGGATCCGGCCTGGACGGGCTGGAGATCGAGCCCGACTCCTACGACGTCCCCGTCGACCTCTCCTCTGACGAGGAGTACCTGAGCGTGGAGGAGGCCGACCCCTCACGAGCTGCCCGCATCAAGAAATCAGTCGCGAAGAGCACCGAGACCCTGAAGGCCGCCTTCTCCAAGGAGAACATGAGCAAAACCAAAGACAACCTGGGCACCAAGTTCCACAACCTGGGCGAGAAGGTCATGCCGCCCGAGCGGAGGGACAAGATGCACCAAGCCGGCGAGCGGCTGAAGCAGTCCGGCGAGCGGCTGAAGGAGAACATCGCCAAGAAAGCTCCGAGCAAAGAGACCTTCCGCATCAAGCTGAAGAAGGAGAGGGCCGTTGCCGAGGGCCAGGAGGGCGCAGAGGGCGATCCCGAGCTCCACGTCCAGACCCAGACCGCGGAGCCAGCGGTGCTCCCGGGCGTCACCTACACCGAGGTCGCCACGGAAACCAAGAGGGAGGGGCCCGTGGAGGAGGCCGGCGCCACCCGGATAGGAGAAGAGGATTACAGGAAGTAGATCAGACATCAGATCAGACGGCGCTGACATGAAGAGGAGGCGTGACACTGGAGAAAGCTCATAATGCCCAGGATTTAGAGAGAAGGTCTGTGATTGGTTGACAAAGATGACATTTTTATTTATTTTTATTTGCCAGAATGAACAAGAGACGTGAGATGGGTATCGGTACTGACACCAAGAACTCATCAGAACATGAACCAGTTATTTATTAAATCTATTTCCAGGTGTTAATTCAAGACAAGTTACTCGATCACGTGTCAAGTTATATAATTTAAACAACTTGACATGAATACGAGAATCTTTATTTCGAATGCACTAAGAAAAATTCAGGTTTAGGATTTGTTTGACATAATTTGTGAGCCCAAATTTCAGAGATGTGACGTTGTTAACAGGTTGTGATTGGTAACCAGGATCAAGACGGCTGGAAGGAAAAGAAACGGTTGGCTAAACTTTGAAAAGGATGATGAATGTTGATCTGAAGTTCGTATATTGATCTTTTATCTGGATGTACATATAATGTTGTACATACTGCCAAAACTGGGAAGGTGAAATTTGGTCTGTGCAGGCCTCAGCTGGTCTCTGAGGAGCCTGGTGAGGAAACAAAATAAAATGGGTTCAACATCAGACTGGTTTCTGTATGCAAAATAGTAGAAAGCAGATGAAGTTAGAGGAAACTTTACGGTGCTTAAAAGCAGCATCAGTGATCGCTTAGATAGACATTAAAGCTGCACCAGGCAAAGAGATTTAAGTTTTGGGACTCAATTACCCAGAAATCCATTGAGGCGACATCAGTAAACTGATGATTCGTGCTGCGTTCATTTCATATAGTGAGATAAACACTGGATGGAAAGTTAGTTGGCAGTGTGACGGGCAGAAAGTTGGTCATGGAGGGGGTAAAATATGGTTAGCAGTTACCAAATTAGCATTAAATAACGTGTAGTTACCTTAATGATAGGGTGATAATCAGACTTCACTTCATTCAGCCTGACAGCGCGTTCACGCTAGCTGAATTTTAATTCGGAAGGTTTCGTTTTGTTTTAGCCGATCCAGTCGGTTGTGAGCGTCGTATCGTCCCACAACATTATTTTCAGTCGACATAGAAGCTGCATGCGGTCATGGCAGCTTCACTTAATATACGACTTATTAGTCGACTTACAACAACCTGTAAAGCTCCTTTGATATTTTTGTGGACATATTTCTGTCACTATTTAAATAAGACATAAGACAGGATATAAAAGAGACACAAGACAATACAAAAAGACACATAAATATGATTTAAAATGAAACAGAAGACTACAGAGCAGCTGCAGCGCAAGATATGAATAAATAGTCCAAAGTTTAATTTAATAGTGACAAACAGAAACATCCACAGCCTTGTTTCAAAAGAACAGAAAGTAAAATGTAAAAAGATGTTTTGATGGGTCAGCCGGTGGAAACAGCTGCTGATGAACACTAGTAATGTGAATTTAAAGGTTAGTAAAGGGTAAATTAGGTAACTTTGCTGTAACATGGATGCAGCAAACGAGTGTCACTTAACCTCTCCAACTCTTTAATTTTCCCCTTAAGTGTCTTTAAAGTTTGATAAACCTTTAACTATATATTTAGTTATATATATTGATATTTAATATCATGCTCCTGCTCTACAATGATGTTTCCACTGAGGGAAATATTCAAAGTCAAGACTCCATGTTTTGTTTTTTGACTTCATATGGAAATATTCAACACGTCTGGTGTATAATTTTAGACACATTTCCCCAAAATTCAGCCCGACAGATTTGGTATCTGTGGAGACTGTGGGTTTAAATAAAGTTATGTTGGCCGATCGACATTAACTTGATGAAATCTTTGCTCAGTGCGGCTTTAACTTTGATTGAGCAGCACAAACAGTAGCTAGTGATAAAACTGACTGCATGAACTTTATAGCAACACAGTCCCTTATAAGTAGCTGTGACGCAAAGCTTATCTTGATTGTCATATTTTAGACATTAGATTCTTCTGACAGTGAGTTTAGTGGATTTAAGGCGGCGTCAAAGCTTCTTGAGCACGGCTGAATTTTGGCGTATGAATGTTATTATTTTCTTTTATTTTACTTCAATTTTGCTGCTTGATATTCATAGTTTATTGTTTTGACTTTATTCTCCTGGAGTGATTGGTGAGGTTTCATCAGGATGATGATCAGATACTCTTCATATTTTCTGTAGAAGCTCATATAGTGCTGTCATTACACATTATTAGTATAGTGTCTTATTCTGAAAATGACGCTTCCTGTGTAGCTTTACACTTGTGTTCCTGTATTGCTGGTGAGTTAAACTGTGGCCGTGGGGAATTTGATGCAGTGGACTGATGGTATTTGGTTTGAATATTTATAACAAGGTTTCATCTGTTGCATATTTTACCCTTTTTTTTCATTTTTGATTACAGCTCAGTTTCCATATTGTGTTTTGTTGTCATTTTTACAATCATCTCAATCCAGTTTTAGTGCTTTACCATGAAAAACAGCTGATTGAGGACCTGTGTTGTTGTTTTTGGCCTGTTCTGTATAAGCAGCACCAGACATTAATCATTTTGTTTTGTTTTTGTATAAATAAAGTTCTCATGAAACCTGAATGAACTGGTATGCTGGATAAACACACACACACACAAAACAAAAGGAAACATGTAAATGCAGTTGTTGGAGTTTTATTATTTTTATTATTAAGACTGAAATGCTTCATATGAACATTTTTTTACTACATCCCTCGTGAAAAGGGACAAAACTACAATACGTAGGAGACATTTATGGACCAAATATTTGGACCAAAATCAAGTCACTTCCATGGAATCATTACGATAAGTTCAACTTTGGACTATTTGAACTATTGCCCGTGAATTTGGAACACTGACCAATTGCAAGCCGACTTCACACAGTTCATTATTAGAGTGCTAAATCGAAACACAATCATGTTGCAGGCTCCTCAAAAATATTAGCGTGAAAATCCTGAGCCTGCATGCACCACCATGCGTTTCTGAGGAACTTTCCAGACCTGCCGTTCTCTACCTGTGCACCAGACGCCCTCAGACTTTCCCACCAAATCATTCTCACCTGCATCTCATTACCTCATCAGTCCTTCAGTGTATGTAACCAGCTCACCAGGCCTTTGTCATGTTGTCAGTGTTGAGCACCTGTACCTGTTTTCCTGCTCCTGATTTTCCGCCTGATATCGGCTACATGTGTTTATGACCTGCCTGCCTTGCCCCTCTGGATTTGTTTGCTTGTTTGGACTGCCTACTCGTGCCTGACTGTAACATTGACTAAAGTCCGTTTTCTTCGACCTGTTCTGCCTCAGTGTCTGCATTCGGGTCCTCAATCCTGTTGCCAGGAATGGAGAAACACATAAAAAGAAAATTCACACTTCAGCATTAGTCATACATAATCAAATCCCCATTCCTGTTTGGCACAATGTATCCTGTTGAAATTAGAACTTTATCATTGTAGGAGAATACAGTAGGACACCATCAGACCCTGCAGGAATATTATCATTTATTTAACTAATTATAATTCTAATTTTCATCAGGTCTGAGCCTTTGCTCTTCGGTTATGTCTTCACAGGTGTGTGGTTTGATCACTGACATCTGAAACCCGCGTTTAACAGCGGCTCAGATCATCTCTCCTCTCTGTCGCTGTCTTCCTCTGATCTCATCTATCTGCGGCTCAAATTAAATCACTAACTTGATGTCGGCTCCAGCAAAACACCATCGCTCAACTGAGCCTGCAGAGTCGTGCAGATTCACTTCTCCGCCGGCGTCGCCGTCTAAATGAAATGCCAATCATTCAGCTTCGCTCTGGAGGGGAATTTACAGTTCTGCTTGTCTCCGTGTGGCCGGCGGTTTGTCAAGTATGGATTTATTGGCCCTAAAAACAAACACCGGGGCCCTTATTTCCTCAAAGAGTCCAATCAAACCGACCAGCTGCAACGTAAACCCTGTGAAGATGATGAAAGACGCTCTGCGGTCTGACTGCTGAAAGAATTATCAGACGCACAATCAAATTATCTTCAAGCTGATTACAAAAGAGACCAATGCAGAGCTTTATTCTGAAAGGAAACCTACATCATTTCATTAATAACATGGACTCAGGAAATACTCGCCTCTGATTACACGTGTTTTCTAAAACTGTACATGTGTTTACCTCAAACACATTTCTGGTCAACAGTTTAAAATAGTTTAAGGTACAACCCCCCCCACACACACACACTAAATGTTGAATAGAGCAATAGACCAACAAATCGACGAGGTCAATAAATCGGACGATATTAGCTCATTGTAGATATATCGGTATCAGTGTAGAAATTGGCTGATAAGTAACAAGAAAATCTCAGCACAGAAATACCAAACTAGGTTGAGGTTAATTTGGAAACAGTGTCAGCATTACATACAGGGTCGGTCCTCCAGAGAGCACCGACAAGCTGATGAATGTCCCGCTCACCTTGGACCCAATTCTTCAAAAGAACAAATCTAAGGGATCCGTATCAAGATTATTATTTTATGTTATGTGTTTAAGTTTAAAATATTCTTATCGGACTTTTTAAACTCTCAAATGTCAATGATCAGTATCAAAATGTCAAACGACGGCTTATCTGGAACAAACATCAGCCTCGACTCCCAGCGGTTAATTCAACATTACATAACAAATCACAACACTTGCTTTCAGTAACGGTTCCACCTGGTCATCGGTCCAAGCAGAGAATTCTCTGCTCTTACTTTTGTCCGTCGCTGTTCTTCCTTCGTAGTACTTCCTGCAGCTAACTAAGCGACCAACCGCAGAGCAGACGATCTGCTTCCTGTTTACACCGCCACATGCATGCCCAGTGCACGTGAATGGTCATGTGATATGTGTTTCCAGGTGTGTCGTATGGATGGAGGTTATTTCTGAAACAGTGATAAAACGCTCGTGTGGACGGAAATCGTTTTCGTTTAAAAAAACGCTGTTTTAAAATGAAAATGTGTTGGTGTGGATGGAGCCTCAAGTAAAGTACAAGTACCTCAAATTTGTACTTGAGTAAATGTACTTAGTTACGTTCCACCACTGTTGTTGGCTGAGAGGACACAGGGTTGATTCCTGAGAGAAAACTGTGTCTTAACTAAATGTCTCATGTGTCTTTGCGTCTGTGTGTTGAATGTGATTATGAAGGTGGATGTTTCTGCTCTCTGCAGGCTGTCAGCTGCTCCGTCTAATTTCAGTGCTGCTGCTTTTTACAAGATTGACAAACTTGGAAAGATGAAACTGCCGCCGTCTGCACCTCCTGCCATAAATATCGACTGTGCTTCACCGTTACCGGGTTGTCACGGCAACTGTACCCATCAACTCTTCAGAGAAGTGGAGCAAAATGATGTTAATTAATTTCCCCCTTGTTCAGGCAGATCTGTGATTGGGAGCCACATGATAACTGTGTTGCTCCGCAGCGTTACTCCTCCTGCATAGCAGCACAGACGCTGAAAACCATAATTTTGATTTATTTCAGCGCTTATGAGAGAGAGGCAGAGAGAAAGAGATAGAGGCACCACTCCGGAGTGATTGCGTTCAGCTCCATCTGTTTGTTATGCATTAGCTGAGCACAATTGAGCTCTTCAAGCAATCTGTTGAAGAGAAACGGCCTTGGGTGATTCCAGTGCAGAGAAGGAAGGAGGAGCGGCGTCTGCACATTTTCATCTTCCCCTTCAGAGTGTGAACGCTTCTTCTTCTTCTTCTGTGCCAGAAACACTTGAATAACCTGCAGATGTTTCCTGAGGAGCCTCGGTTGCTCTGAGATTGACTTGTCAAATCTGTTCTTTCAGCAGCGCAACACTATGTGCATTAACACTCTCACAGGTAGGATTTACATTTACATTTTGTTACACAGAGCCGGAGTGAATTTGGAGAGATGCACTAGAGTCAGGACTCTATTTTATTTATCACCTGAAATGCCAAACTCTTCAGTTACAACCCAGGCTTGTAGAAGTCTATAGTGTTTCTTCTTTGTGCACTGTGACAGCTACAGGACCACAGAAGAAGAGCTATCATCCGACAAAAGAAGAAGTCAAAGTACAGAAGAAGAAGTGACTGAGAGAGTTTGAAAAGCATGTTCCTGCAAAATCAACACTGTCTCTTAGAAATTACATTTCTATAATACCAATTTGCAACATCAATGTAATCAGAAACATAACGCCACCTGAATGAATTTCCATTAAAAGAGTACCACACAGATTTAACATTGTCGGACTCACGATGGACAGTAAAAAAAATTAAAGAAAGGTGATGCAAAGTCGATGGAGCAGAGCCACAGATAAGATCAAAACCTGGCACCTACATTACCCACAATGCACCTCGACGGCCTTGTGCTATGCTAGTAGCGGCTAATGTAGCCTGGAGCCTGGAGCCTGCAGCAGAGATGAGCAGCGGGCTGCAGAGGTCGGCTCACTTCTTTCTAGCTCCACACCAACAGATTGTTTTGATTATCTAACTAGTCTTCAGCCCCGACCGACTCAAGTGACATCACTTGAGGACATTTATCAGACTTCCAAACACAAAGTTTGGAGTCAGCCTCGTACGATACACTACATATATCCATTACCACAATATTTAGCAGTGTTAGCTCCACTGGTCCAAAATTAGCGGTCAATAGCAAGATGGCATGGTAGGCTAAACTGTAGACTGCCTTTTACATGCACTATTACATATTTGCATTGCTGTAACTACCAATGAATCAATACATCTTTAAGCAGAAAAGCAGCATATTCAAGACAATATTTTATTATGTTCATGGAGTGAATGTACCTTCACTGCTTTTATGTTGAAAGAAAATTCAAGTCCAAGCTTTGTTTTGTTTTCTGGAGGATTTTTCTGCTCAGTCAGAAAAGAGACAGATGAAGTAGGAAAAAACTCTTATGTGTCCAACAAAGTGTTAAATATATTGAAATTATTAAAAATATATTGGTATTTTACGGAGAGTAAGACATATCTTTCTGTATTTATATTAGTCTGTGATTTATCCTTTCATATCTTATGGCAATATAGCACGGGCAAGCACATATTAAACTATTCCATCTTGTTATTACAAAAAGATTTGTTAGCATGGTCACTAACAACAGCTGGAGTGCTCTTACTGCCCCATGATTTCAGGAACATATTAGACATCAATAAGCTTCAGATACTTTTTGTATTTCAATTCAACAATTCACGTTCCATTTCACAGTTTCTTTGTACCTTGGTCTTAGATACACTGCTATCACACCAGATCAGCTGACGATCTGAAACAACTTCTCTTGACGGAGTACAGTACTGTGTAAATGAGGAATGATACAGTGCAAATATATGTTACTGTAATCCTTGTTTTTATTTCTTTTTTTTAATATGTAGTATTTCTTGTTTGGAAATTGTATTCTCTTCTTTTTTATTTTAAAAAACTCTCTGTCTGTCTGTAAATGTGTGGCGAGCGCATCCAGCTGTTTTTCATTTCAGTGTTAGGTGGGTTGCTGTTTTTCATCCCACCTGTGCATTTTCCTGTTATTCTATATTTCTTATCTTTTCTTTTGTTGTATGAACAAATAAAGAAATAAAGACGTGCAACCGACACTGGATTTTATTTTAGATATTACTTGTTGTATTTATTCCACACAGCGCTCTTTCTGGACCGATTGGAGGGTTTTAACGACTTTGTTTCAGCTTCAATGACAGCTTTCCCAACAGGATGAAGAAATAAATGAACAGATGAACCATTTAAACCACAGTGACGATAAACGCGGCGTTTACTGCCCTGTTTGTTTACTGAGGTTTTTGGGTTTTTTTTACAACATCCATTTGGCCTCAACACAGAGGCAGCAGGTGGACGTGTTTCATTTGTCTGCATCCGCCATGTTTAAGAAATTATGAAGCATTTGTCATAGTTTCAGAATATTTTTGGCTTTTTAGTATGTGTGATTGCAGAGTGGAAGTTTATCTAATCGAAAGTGTCAAATTGAAAGTGAGCGAACCTAAAATGTTCCTAATAATCACCTCGCTGAACAGGAAAAATGTGCACACAACAACAGTAACCCTGCGTTCATGTGGTGTCGGAATAATTGGAAAGTCACCAAAAATGTTGGTACACGACTTGCCGAAGGTTGACTTTGGCAGATGAAAGTAAATGTTTGGTTGATTATAAGAAATTAATTCACGTATTGCATATAATTATTTGCTCACAAGTAATTTGTAATATGATATTAGTTTTAACTGTTAGCTGCTGTCCACACAGAGTGACCAGGATCAGTTAGAAAAGTTATTGTTTAGCATCAACCCTGATAACAAGTCAGGTAAAGCCATATTTGAGTGTTTTTTAGGGAATGTGCTGCTGCAGGAATGCAGCTGGAAACAGCTTCAACGTGTTGTTTCCACATTACGACTTAATTCAATTCAATTCAATTCAGTTTTATTTATATAGCGCCATATCATAACAAAGTTATCTCAGGGCACTTTTCCATAAAGAGCAGGTCTAGACCGACTCCTTATGTTTTACTTAAAAGCTCACAAACGCACCGAAGTCAGGAAGAACGACTTCCCACGTCGAGAACTGGGACCATCCGAGGAGCACCTGAATGCATCATAAGTACATTACATGGGTCTGTAAACTGTGATGGATGTTTACAACAGAGAAGTTTAGGTTGTAATTTAAACATTCACCTTTGTTTTCTCTTCCAAATAAGTTTGTCTAACCTGAAGGTTAGAATCAAGTAAATTACGTTTAAAACAACCTTTAGCTTTCTCAAGACGACACGATAATTATTCCACCTGTGGCAGCTCTTGGCTTCCATACAGAGCATCACATCGGGTTAAATGCGTTTGTTGTGGTTCCAAACTGAAACCGGAGAATTACACGTGTCCTCAAGGAAGCTTTCCTGCTCAGAAACATCATCTCCAGACCTGTGAACTGTATGAATGTAGAAATCTGTGTGTGTGTGTGTGTGTGTGTGTGTGTGTGTGTGTGTGTGTGAATGGAGCTCTAAGTGTGTGGGATCTAATCGCTTCGCCTGTCAGTCGGTTTTTGGGGAACATAATGACTCATCAAGCTGTGAAAAAGAGAGTGTTTTCTTTCCAAAGTGACAAATCCAGCGTTTGAAAGAAGTGACACCTTCTGTTTGGGAAATGAGCGCCGACACGACGGCAGAGGAAGTGGAATACTAATGAAGCTGTGAGCTAAATCTCACATCTGTGCTCACACAACAGTAACGATTAACAACATGCTTCTTTAAAGGAGCAATAAGTAATCAGCCAGCAGCCAGGACTGCAACAGCACCACTCATGCCCTCTTTCCGCCAAATCAGCTCTGGTTCTTGAACCGGTTCCGTTCAGGACTCTTGGAACCTTGGTGCCATCTAGAGAACCAGTGCACATTTCCAATCGGTTTTGAGTGGAACCATTGTAACCAAGGATGCTTCATCAACAGGAAGTGTAAACAGTAGTAGCACGATGGTACTAAGTGCTATAAAATGGGGGTGTGACGTCATGATCGACATCTTGTGGTGTGCTTGTGATTGGTTCAGGCGGGTGTATGGGCGGGACTAATGAGATCACTACTGCGCAGACTGTGGCTCCAAATGACGTCACCAGCACAAGATGGCAGCGCACGTATCCGGGATATTTTGGCTTCATTTTTGTACAGTGGGAGGAGGTGGAGACGTGTCGGCCATCTTTAAATACAGTCTGTGTAAAAAACTATAGCGACGCTTTAATTTCAGGTGGGTGAACGTACAACACGAGGAAAACACAATATGTGCCTGAGAGATAAATGAAACTTTTTTGTTTATTCATGTTTGTTATTTATTGTCAGACGTGTGTGTGATATGATAGGTAGAGATATATCTTCCCCATTACCTTGTCAAGCACATCAACCCCCACTTGGTAATTTAATGCTGCAGAACAGTAAAAACGTCACCTATCACCCCTTTTAGAAAACATCCAGTGAAATAATGATTTTCAGATAGCAGTTACTTTTTGAGCAAAAAAGCATAAATAGCCTTTCTGAATGACGCCCAGCAGGCTGATAAGCTTCCTGCTGGCCCTCAGGCGAGGCCTCCCGGCAGCCGGCACTCATTACCGCCTCACTCAGGTTAAGCCACCTCTGCCTCTCCTCCCAATTACCTCTCCATCGAACACTGGCAAGCCAAGAGACGGAGGCCAGGCCACAGGCTGACACGCTGTCTGGCTGCACCGAGCCTGTAATCACAGCAGAGCAGAGAAGAAGCCAAGTTTCCTCCCTCTCCACAGGTTGTGTAAAGACTCGCTCAGGTCTGGGTTTGATTCGTAGGCGTCTGGAGGAGATTCATTAACAGCTGCTGCAGCACAGCTCGCCGGCAGCAGGCTGGCAGTGTGACGGTTGACAATAAGATGATACTTTTCATATTAACAATGAATTAAATGGCTCGCTGTGATGTGAACAGCAGGCGTGTAAATTTTCCAACATTCATTTATCTTTTTTAAACATTTGTCTTCATTTATGTATCTCTGTTTTGTTCATTTACTTATTTTTCTTTTGAGTAGGCCTATATAAACTATAATATAATAGTGCTGGAACTACTTCTTGACGAACCACAGTTTATCCATCTGCCCAGTGCTTCTCTGTCTCCAGCTAAAGACTAACCTGGATATCCTGCAGAACCTGTTACATGTTGAAAATATAGTCTTCAAAATGCCACTGAAATGAAGGTTATAAGAAAATAAAACATTTAGTTTGACTATTTTAGTAAACAGTCTTTTATCCTGCAAACCACATTTACTGGGCTAAGTTGTTATCAGCTGCTCCAACAATAAACTTTCAGCAGCTAGCAACATCCATAAACCATTAAATCTGTTTCACTTTAATTAATCACTGTTACATTCCCTCTAAAACCAGACTCTCTGCAGATGTTTTTGCATGTGTTTTTGCCTTTACAGTCAGTAAAAATGTGTTAACTTCAGCTCTGCTACCACAGTAACAGCAGCGCTGCTAAAAAGTGTGGAAGCCACAACTCAGTGGAACGTACCAGATTACATTAAGAGCTGCAGTTCTATTCGTAATTTTAAAGCCAGTTGAAAATTCTGCATTTTGGTTCGTGCTTTGTATACAAACAGCCTTGACTTTGTATTATGTGCCCTGTTCTGTTTGTTTAGTCCATTTAATGCT
This sequence comes from Maccullochella peelii, assembly GCA_002120245.1. Lineage (NCBI taxonomy): Eukaryota > Metazoa > Chordata > Actinopteri > Centrarchiformes > Percichthyidae > Maccullochella > Maccullochella peelii. The sequence goes on from LKNJ01002677.1 coordinate 103,237, forward strand.
GTTCTATCACTGTATGTATGCTTTACTTTTAATTGTGACCCGCCGAGGGACTGCAAATGGAAATTAGCTTTAAGCTAACTCTGGAGCAATACATCAAATGGTAACATTTCTGTTAAATGTTCCCTTACACTTAAATGAAATAACATAAAATGAATAAAGCCTGCCAGCCTCTCCAGGACTTCAGGAAGCTGCAGACAGTCACTGGGCCCGACTGCTGTCCAACAAGAAATAGACCTTTTTTTAATGCCAGACATTTTGGCTCGTCATAGCAGGAAAAGCTCAGGTGTAATTGATTACAGTGCATTAAAAATGACTGCTGATTTTGTTCATGCTGGCTCACTGTCATGAACTTTGTTTCACCTGTGCTTTTCCTCCTATGACAAGTCAAAATGTGTGCTGTCTAAAAGGTCTATTGTTCTAGCATGTGACTCCCCCTAAAACCACAGCTTTCCTTTTTTACATTTCTGTTTTTGTACAGATTAAACAAACCAAACACAACATGTTAATCAGTGAGCTTTAGAGGTGTTTTTTAAACTTTGGACAGAGACAGGCTAGCTGTTTCCCCCTGCTACCAGTCTTTATGCTAAGCTAGGCTAGCCACGTCCTGACTCCAGCTTACTTAACAAACAGACAAGAGATTGATATCAGTTTTCTCAGCTCACTTTTCGACATACATTTTGAACCTTCCCCTTGAGCTGTCTGATTTACATGTTGTACGTTGTTAGCTAACAAGCTAGTCACCGACTCATCATGTAGCCAGCTGTGTTTATAGTTGACAGTCAGGACAAAGGGCAATGCTAACTGCTGCTGAAACCACAGTTTCTCCTTTTTACATTTCTATTTAATAAACAAGATACAAGATGTAAATCAGACAACTCTGGAGGTGGATTTTTTTCTCTTTTGAGTTTCCCCCTCCAGTCTTTATGCTAAGCTAGGCTAAACACGCCCTGGACCTGTCTCTGTACTGGACACACAGAGATGAAACTGATATCCATCTGAAACGTGTGACTCTGGGGAAGAAAGACGCTAAACAAACACATTCCCCCAAATGTGTGAATATTCCTTTAATATGTCTGAATCACACCCACACCTCCATGCTGTGTTTCTGTGGATGCATTTCTCAGTTCAGCTGAGTCGGGGGAGAGTCGAGGCTGTCGGTGAAGCAGCTCTGCGGCTCGCTGAGCATCATCAGCGATGCAGCAGGCAGTCAGTGGGCCTGTCAGTCAAACACAGTCACCAGGGAGCTCCACCTGTGTGCGCACAGACAGGCAGGGAGCAGCATGCAGATTAAACAAACACCCCCCTCCTTCCACTGCTGCTGCACCACAGGGGTGGGGGAGGGGGGTGGAGATATGAATTATTCACTAACACACACACAAATACACACATACACTGTGTGTCAGTGGTGGAAGAAGTATTCAGATCCTTTACTAATGTAAAAGTACTAATACAACTAAAAGTCCTGCATTCAAAACCTCACTTAAGTACACGTATGTAAGTATTATCAGCAAAATGTACTTATCAAAAGTAAAAGTACTCATGTTGCAGTAAAAGTATCTGCTGTTTCTGGATTAATGTTCCTGCTGCATTAATGTGTGTGTTGCATTTTCCTGCTGCAGATGTTTCAGATTGAGCTCATTTGAACTCCTTTATATTCTGTTGGCTAGTTTAATCTACAGCAATGCATCATGGTCTATAAGATCACCATCTGCCCTGTGAGAAACACGTATCTCTAAAAAGTTTAACTTTCATGAGCTCAGAAAAACTGCCCTGTTTTCAGCTTTGAGACGATGCGTTTTACAGCATGCAACACTGTGTGTGTACACTGTATGCAGGTAGAGACTGTGTGGATCTTGCTCCACTAGACCAGGTCACACGGTTGTGATGATGTCGAATATATATAATATATGGAAGAGATTAGTGAGAGAGAGTGACAAAGATATAAGAGCATTTATCATAACTAACTTAGTGCGATCACCTCTCAGTTATCTGTAACACAAAGCAACGTATTTCTGTAAAAGAACATAAACAATATTATCTAAATGTAATGAAGTAAGTAAAAGTAGTCATCATGCAGCAGTATGGTGCCTGTCAGTGATATATTATTTTTTATTATATTACTTGGTTATTATGCAATAACATGTAATATCTTAATCTTGAAAATTTCAAGACCTGTAACTATAGCTGTCAACTAAATATTTCCCTCTTAAATGTTGTGGAATTCAATATATAGTAGCCTAAAAATGTGAATACTCAAGTAAAGTACAAGTACATAAAAATCGTATATACTAAACAAAGTTATTTTCTTAAAACAAGTGAAAGAAATATGTCAATAAAATTAGATTTATTTCAATATCTTTCCAATACAAAACAATGTCACTATGGCAAAGCCAGGCAGAATAATGTGGATCACTGAAATATAAAAAAGACAGTTATGAAAAAAAAAATCATCTCACAAAATACAATTCAGGATTTAATAAGATAAAGTGAAAATCATTTGCATTTAATCTCTGTACGCTGTTTGGATTCAGTCTCAGTCATCAGGGAGAACAAATATGATTTTAAAAATCAACAAAAAAGCTTTTCTGTTTCTGTTATACATGGAGGGTGAGTGTGGACAAACTGATGCTGCAACAAAAATGTATTGTATTGTTATATTTCTAGCTATAGAAACACTTTTAACAGCCTCTTCTTTGAAAATGTAATATTGTTAATGACCCTTTAATTTGAAAGCTAATCCCGCAAAGCAACCACAGGAAGGGTTTTATTCTGAAGGTCACAACGGGAACCCTTGACGCTGTGTTGGGAGTTTAGCTTTAGCAAACAGTGCTAACAGCTAAAGCTAGTCGAGTTAGATTATTATTATAAGTGCTGCAAATTCCACAGTCATGTCGTATTTGAAGTTTCTGACCTGTGGATATCTTTCAAGCGGATAAAACCGTTGACTTTGATAAACGACGAGTTTGAAATCAAAAGTTTTAAATATGATTTCGGTGGAAGCTAACGTTAGCTACCTGGCCAGCTAGCGTTAGCGCCCGGTTGCCTGACAACCGAGAGGAAGCCAAACACACCTAGCTCACAGCTAGCGGGCTAGCACATGCTAGTTGGCTAAAGGAGTCGAAGAATTGATTTGGTCTTGTACTATTTAAACATTTGGCAGCCGGTAAACTACAGACAATGGCGGATGACGGTAGACGCGGAGATGAAGACGACCGCGGTCCCGGAGCAGCTCACCGGGTGTTTGTAGTGATGGAGTGTTTGCTGGAAAAGTTGAAGGTGTTAAATTACGAGGAGGAAGTTTTGGCCAAACACAACATGAAAAACCTGTCCAGGTGAGAAATACATTCACAGTAACACATTTATATCGCTAGTTAGCTAAAGCTTTTGAATCTCACTGCTGTCTAATTGATTTTTTTTTTTTTAATGTTAAACCAGTTACTGTTTAATTTCGCCGTTATGTCACCAGAAATGGCCTCTAGCAGTTGTTCCCTAATGAGTGAAATAATTAATATAATAGCCACAATGTCCTAATTACAATGCTGGTTTTTGTTACTGCTGAGATTTAACATTAGTAGGAGTTTAATAGTAGGAGTTAAATGTACTCCATCTTTGAAAATAATGTTGAATATGTATTTCAGTACGCTATTATTTAGAATAACTTTAAGGAAAATCTCCATCATAGCTTAAGCACAATCACCATTTTACAATGTCTTCAAATGTACAATTGATAAGGATATATTTGGATACCCATAAAGATCTTGAATGGTATGAAATTAACTATAAGATTCAGTAATCAAGTATTTGGGGTCTATTCACAAGGACTGTACATACATTTGCACACCTTTTTCCCATGTATTTAATTATTATAACATTTTACTTTAATCCACTCAATCTTTTTACATTAATGTAATGAATAAATAAAGTAATTAAATACTATTATTTTAAGATAATTTTAACAGCACAGAAATTGTGGGAAATTTGAAGGTGTGTTCCAGCTTTTGCAGGCACTGTAGGTATATTGACCATATTAATAACAAAAATAACCTTTTATTTATGTAGCACTTCAGTTATGGAATTCCTCACTGAAGGAGAAACAAAAACACGTCAGAACAACATAAGGAAAAGAAATGAGCAACTCTAAGAAAAAAAGGTTTGATCCATGAAGGTGACCCAAATTAATCTAGAGTTATTAAGAGAGCGGACACAGAAAGACAAGAATGCACATGGATAACAACAGTTCAGCACAGATGATAGATCTAAAGAGAGCTTTTGAAAAGATGGCTGGATGGAGTGTATCAATCATGTTCACACAGCCTTTGAACAATCCTCCGTTCTCCTTTCCTGCAAAGGCTGGAAAAGTCTGGGAAAGCAGAGCCTTAAAACTGTTTATGCTACCTTCTTATTTGAGAAAGACATGATAGCAATCTTCATTACCCTCATCAGGCTGCTGATGTTTATAGAGACAGAGCTAAAGCCAGACTTAGCCTGTGCATCAGTTTTACTTTAAAGAACGTATACAGCTACTGTAATTACTTCTCCTTTGTCAGTAAGATTAATTAGCAAACAGTGTACATTTGCAGCCGTTCAGTTTACATTTGAATATCTGCACTGGTGTTTTCATCTAAGCCGGGGTCAGACTAATTGCCTGAAGCCGGAGACATCAGGTCAGCCAGGTCGAGAGTTAAAACGCACAATGAGGAAAAAAAGGCAAGAAACAAAAAAAGAAAGACAAGAATGAGAATCTTCCTGCCTGTCGCCTCCTTGTGAGGGTTCGTACAAAGTCTTGAAAGTTTGGAAAATTCCTAATTTAGATTGTTGCGTATTCAGGGTCAGGAAAATGCTTGAATTTGAATATAGCATTCTTGATTTTCAACATAATTTAAAAGGAAAGTTCTTTTCTTGTGGTCACTTGTCATCACTGGATAAGTCCTTTGTTGATCCCTTACTCTGGAAATTAGGAAGCTTTAAATAATCCTGATCAAAGTTAATGTGAACTGCTGGGAAAATAAACAAAGTGTGCATATACATTGATTGCTGTGGGTGAAGAGGAATTCTGTAAACTTTTTTTTTTTTCACAATTGCATTTATAGTAACAATTTAGATGTGATGATGAAGGCTTTGTGAGTCTGGACATTTTTGGTTTAGGTACCATGAAAGTGCTTGAAAAGTGTTTGAATTTTACTCTTAAAAAGCTGTACGAACCCCCTGTTTTCTCCCATCAGACATTACTTTGTCTCCAGTCCATATCTGGCGTTCAACTCGGGCGAGCAGTTCTACATGTTCACCATCATCGCAGCGTGGCTCATCAACGTGGCCGGAAGGCCGTTCACCGAGCCTCAGGAGTACGACGAACCCAACGCCACCGTGTCCAACATCCTGGCAGAGCTCAGGGCTTTCGTAAGTGACACCCAGCTCTGTGTGATGCAAGAGCAGTTTTAGTCGGTTTTATAGTTTTTGTTTAATTAGATCCTGACATGTGGACAGTTTTTACCTGGTTTTCCATGTTCCTGGACTAACATTTTGCCATGTAGAATCAAGGCTATAAGGTTTTGAATACAGTCAAATAAGGTTTTTGAGGTGCTGGATTCAGATTTGGAGGTGGTACAAATGTTGTGCTTTCTTCCTAAGTAATTTTTCAGTAACAGGCAGACAGGTACAAGGCTTCATATGCAGACAACCTTTAAATTTAGTGATCACATATGCTAAACAGACAAAAAAACAAAAATCAACTCAACTTGAGTGTCTGCTTCATGAACCTCAGAATAAAAAGGTCTTAAAAAGTTCAAAAGTCTCACATTCATCCTTGATGAAACTTGAAAGATGAATAGTGAATAAAACAGATGAATGTAATGATGAATAAAATATTTCAGAGTGCTTTTGATCTTGAGCTCAGACTCAGACTTTTCACTGTTAGCTGTACACTAAGACCTCAGAGATTTGAGAGTATAGGAGACTTATTTGACTCATCACTGTGTCTGTCAGGGTGTTAAAGTGGACTTCCCGCCCTCCAAACTGAAATCGGGTTCAGGCGAACACGTCTGCTTCGTGTTGGACCGACTGGCTGAAGAGGCTCTGAGGAGGAGGGGGTTCTCCTTCAGAAGGTACTCAAACATTTCTCCTCTGCTCACCTCTCTGGAACAAATCTGATCTTTCCTGTCTCACTCCTTAGCTCGCATTTGTTTTTATTTATTCGTACCTCTGACGCTCCTTACTTTTCATATCCGGCTGTGTTCCTTCTCAAAATCTGTAAAGTTTTGATTTGGACATTTTCAGGTCACATTCTGATATTTAGCTGTGAAGATGAATCTTAAAGGAGCCCTGTGGAGTTTAAAACTAGAGCGCAGGATCTTTACATCTAAATGAACGTCACGTTCAAGCCGTTGTCACACGAGTTCACACAGAGCTGATTAAGGCGATCACCGGCAGGTAAATCTCTCTGTGTACCGGTGTTGTTACATCTGGTAGTAAAACCAGAGCTGTGTAGAGAGAGAGAGTCGCGTCAACAGAAGTTCACAATGCTTGATGGTCACATGATCCACGTAGACTTCAGGGACTGAGGGCAGACAGGATGTGGCCTTACTGCTGCTGGACGGGTTGGTCTTTGTAAAATATCTGCAGTAGGCTGTGGAGCTGTTACATTTACTCGACCTAAATAATGGATTGTTGTATTGGAGCTGTGGGAATGTGAGCGAGCTCTCCTGTAGGCGCAAGTCAGTGTTTGTGTAATTACTCTCACTGCCAGAAGGGGGAGACAAAAGTTCAGCACTGCAGCTTTAAGTTATGTTTAAATTCAGGGCTACTCATCAAAACACATTGTGTGTATCCTTGAGGTCTAACAAACGTGTTAAGTGCATTTCCTTCCTCATAAAACATTTTCAAAGCCGATTTTCCATATTCCAAAGTATTTAAAATCCAGCATTGTCTACTAGCTTGCAGTCTTCTTCTTCGCTGTCTTTGCTGGTGCCTTGCAGCACATGTTGGCTCATTACCTGCACCTGTAGATCAGTGGAATAGTGTTACAGCCATTGGTAGGACTGTGTATCGCATGACCCATGCGTGCATCCTCATCCTCATGCACGAGATAAACAAAACGGGGACCCAGTCGTAGAAAAACGGCTCCATAGCGCGACTTTAATCTCACATAGTGAAGGCAGCAGGGGCAACAACAGTCAATTTGTTTGTCTCCTTTTAATCTTGGAGAAGCTGATGTGAAGGCAGCAGGGGCAACAACAGTCAATTTGTTTGTCTCCTTTTAATCTTGGAGAAGCTGATTGCGTCCATGTCATTTGACTTCCTGTCCGTCTTCTTTCCTGCAGACCAAACTACCCAACAGAAAGCACAGAAGAAGAGTCTGTGATAGAGGACGACGCAGAGCTCACACTCAGCAAAGTAGAGGAGGAGATGATCGTAGGTGTCCCAACTTTATTTAACTGTGTACTATACGTAATAGTCCTCGCCCTAAATGTTGACTGAATTTGCAGCGATAGACGCTAATATTTTGAAGCACTGGCCTAATGGGCCACCAAACCCTGAAATGTGGTGGCCCAAATGTAAACTTATGTTAAAAATAATACAGAAAAGGCAGTTTAACTTTAACTTAACACAGCCTTCCTTAACTGTGACACCTCAATAAATGAAAAGACATTAACGGAAGGAAAATATATTTTTATAATCATTCAGAATGTGGAACTAAAGGCGCAAAGGAATTGGGATGCTTGTGGAACTGTAACGTTGCGCTGGCGAAGGCTCGCAGATCACAGTTTACGATTTAGTGTGTCAGAATCTGGCAGGTCGCAGATTTCGATGTAACTCTTTTAGGACAAACACCAGAATGAAAACTTTATTTTGCTGATATAAATATGGTTTTCTTTCCCCATTTAACAAATTTAGCCAGCTGTACAAGAGCTCTGTCTGAATACAGTTCAAAATGAACCAGAAGAATAATTAGAAATCAGGTTCTATCTGGTGATAGAGTAAAGTTCATTAATGTGTCGTGTGTGTGTGTGTGTGTGTGTGTGTGTGTGTGTGTGTGTGTGTGTGTGTGTGTGTGTGTGTGTGTGTGTGTAGGAGGATCATGAGGATGAAGAGGAGAACGTGATGGACCTGGAGGCTCTGAAGTTACGAACCACTCTCACTGTGAGTTCACCTGGAAGTATGACGCATCACATTAAGCGACGTACTCTCAAATGACTCGACGACTTTAACCAGTTTTTAAAACACATCGAGTTTTACATTTTGTCAGAAGGAACACTTCGTGATGAAACAGGGCTGGGCGATAACGATAATTATCGCAGTATCATTTTATAATTATTATAAATGTTGGATATAATTAAACCATTAAACAGAAGAAGAAGACGAACAGCCAATCATGTCGCAGAAACAGAGGTATGCTTACAGACACAGTGGCTGACAGGCTTGTAGTTGGAGCGGAATAAGCTAAATGCCGGTAAGCAAAATGAGCGACAACGAAGAAAACGCAGCGCCCACGAGCAGCTGGAAGCGGGACGAAGCCGTCGTCGACAAGAAAGGTCACTCGGCTTCAGTAGTTTGGAGATATTTTGGCTGTTTACAATCCACAAAAAACAGAACAAACTGTACCGAAGACACGTGCCAGCTAAGACGAGCAACACCACAAACCAGAAAGTAAGAAACGACAGAACCTCAGGTTTGTGAAATGTTCCGCTGTTTGGCGAGTGTTTGTCATGTTCTGACAATAAAAAATAGTTTTAAACCACAGTTACCAGCTGGCTTCTTAACATTTCACTCGGGAGCAAAAATCAGCCTTTGAACTTGAAAGAAAAATGATTTTCCATTTATCGTGATAATTATCGATATCGACTGATGGGAAAAACAATTTCCTGATAACATTTTTGTCTCCCAGACCTGCGGTGAAACGGCATCGTGTTGTTTGTTCTCCGACAGGAAGCGGAACCGTCCTCCAAACCGGACGAGATTCTGGAGTCGACGGTTGATGCAGCAGAGTGGAACCTGGAGGTGGAGAGAGTCCTGCCACAACTCAAGGTCACCATCAGGACAGACAACAAGGTACACAAGTGTTCAGTCGAAGCTGAAGCTCTGGAATCTGGTCCTGATTCCTTACTGTAACTCCCGTAGCACTAAGCACCATCGACAAAGTCAGATATGCGGTTGTTTCTGATTATGTTTCTTTGCTGTATATCAAGGTTCAACTGTTTTCAACCACAGACTGTTTTTAAAGATGGCCGACGCGTCTCCACTTCCTCCCACTGTACAAACATGAAGCCAAAATATCCCGGATACGTACGCTGCCATCTTACGCTGGTGACATCATTTGGAGTCCGAGTCTGCGCAGTAGAGATCGAGGTCCCGCCCATAGACCCGCCTCAGCCAATCACAGCACACTCACTGCTGTCAATCATGATGTCACACCCCCTTTTTATAGCATCAAATAACTAATTAAAACCAAACTGATCAGAAAAATGAAAACTTGAACAAACATCAGCGTGATGAGAACGACCGGAAATGACAGAAACCATCTTTGGGAACATTTTGTTTGACGTTTGGAGGGGGCGGGGCTTATGACATCTTATGACAGCCAGACACCGGGCGGCGATCCAGATGTTTTGGCTTCACTTCATCTTTATATACACTCTATGATTCAGGCACAGTCTCCTGTTTTACTGTAGCTTCAGTCTCTAAGGTGAGTTCAAAGCAAAGCACTCTGGGTCGTTGCTCTACGTTTACATTCGGCAGCGAGGGAGCTCATTCCATGAAAAAAAAGTCAATTTTCAATTTAAAGTGTGAGCAGGTGTGAGGTGGAAGTGAAGCTGCAGCTAACTGAGGGGGAAACTGAGACTCTTGTGAGGATAAAAAGCAGCAGGCAGGTGTCTCTGTGCTGATTTTACACTGTGATGTCTCAGTGGTCCCTGAAGGCAACAGTCTGACATCACAAAATAAACTGTTGTCTTATGAATCAGCTGTGACTGATGAAATAAATATAACGAAGCTCAGTATGAAACGTTCAGTTTTAAGGATTTAAAGGACACAGTGGCTGTAGTTTCCCAGCATGCTCTCTGTTGTGTTGCTGCTGTTTCAGTTGTGTTTGACTGGTCTCTGGTCTGTGTGTCGGTCTGCAGGACTGGAGGATCCACGTGGACCAGATGCATCAACACAGAGACGGGATCAAGTCCTCGCTCAAAGAGGCCAAGGTGCGTTCACTGACCTGGTTCAATACTACGAGCAGTGATGACTGTTTAACTGATGTCTGTGTGTGTGTGTGTGTGGCGCTCCACCTGCTGTTTCTTATTTTAATTACAGAGGACAATCTACATTGACGAACTTGTGCACACTTTGCTTTTGAATATTTCCCTTCACTGCAGCTGAATTGAGTGTTTTCATATAATCTCTGCATTCTGTTACACTGGGCCTCCTGTCAATCACCTGACACCCACAGGAACAAGATTTTCTTCAGTCTCTTCCAGGAAATAATCCCTAAAAAAGAACCCTTTTGTCATCTGGAATACAGTAGAGATGTACATCTAGAAAGAAGTTCATGGACTGAGACATCCTCTATAACATCCAGGTCTGTGTCCTCTCCGGTCTCTGCAGAGCCACCTGGACAAACTGCAGGAGGACATCGGTAAGACTCTTGAGAAGGTGAGCAGCAGAGAGAAATACATCAACAACCAGCTGGAGCATCTGATCCAGGAGTACCGCAGCGCTCAGGCCAAACTCAGCGAGGTAAACTGATGGACACAGGAAGGAAGTGAATAAATGTTGTTGTGTCCTGATATGCGTTTAGATGTCAGGATGTAGCTGTCAGATCTTTCACATGTGCCAAAACTAAAGTTTGGAAATCTAAATAATGTTTAGTTTAAGGAACAAACAGAAACCTGCTAACAAACCTGTGTTGGACTCCACCAGGCAAAGGAGCGCTACCAGCAGGCCAGTGGGGGAGTGACTGAGAGGACCAGAGTCCTGGCAGAGGTCAGTGAACGCACCACTCTGCAGTGGAGTCCATGTGGAGAAAGATCTCCAAGAGTTTGGGGAAGAAACATCTTTAGAGTTTGACTCTCTGGTTTCCTGTTGTTTTCCACCTTCTCACCTGTTCTCGGTTGCAGGTGAACTTCCTGAAGCTTCTGTCCTTTGTTGATGATGTTCTTTGAATTTGGTGCTTAAATATTTGATCAGTTGTTGAGGACAGAGACTGAGAAAGACCCCAAGTTGATTCCTAATTACATCAACAGATGCAGCCATGTGGCAAAGACGTAAATGGCTGCATTCATACAGCGCTTTAATCACATATCACAATATTATTCAGTTATACTGTTAATATGAATATAGTTGCAAGTTATTTATAAGAAAAAGCAACTTTGGGCCTTTAAATCTGCATTCAGAATCAAATAATGAAGTAATAATGAAAGCTGAATAATCAGAGACGCTTCCTTTTATAAAGTGAACACGATAAACAGAAATCACAGGATCAATAAATAAAAGCAATCATTAAAACATGTAAATGGAGGAATAATAAATGCTGTTTGAGAATCCGAGTCAGAAGCAGGAAAATGTCTCTTCGGGCTGTCAGGGTCATTTAAAACCTCGACACCTCGCTGGACTCGATCCTTTGCTCAGGTATTTAACTGGAAATGAGCTCCAGTGATGCACTGACTAATCAATAGACCGTTTGTGACCTTTTCTGTGTTTGTCTGTGTGCTTCAGATCAGTGAGGAGCTGGAGAAGGTGAAGCAGGAGATGGAGGAGAAAGGCAGCAGCATGTCTGACGGAGGTGAAACTGATGACTGAATCTTCAGCTTTACTTTGAAGAAGTGAAGCGTCTGTGTTTGGTTCTGACCGTCTGTCTGCGCTCGTCTTTCAGCTCCGGTGGTGAAGATCAAGCAGAGTTTGACCAAGCTGAAGCAGGAGATCGTTCAGATGGACGTGAGGATCGGCGTCGTCGAGCACACGCTGCTGCAGGCCAAACTCAAAGAGAAGTCCAACATGACGCGCGACATGCACGCCACCAACATCCCCGAGCCCGCCGCCGCCGGGCCCTTCTCTTAGGTTCAGGCCTCCACGCCGGGCCATTTGTTTTTCTACGGTTTAACTCAAAACATTTAATCAATTTGGCTCTTTGTCCTGAGTGTCACTTGTTTTCTTTTATTCATTTTTTTATTCATAGTATTTGGTTTACCATTTTTTGTGTATATAAACATAAAATGAATTTTGTGGCAGATCATTTCTGTCTTGAGAAGTGAAATTTCTTGTTTAAATATAAACTGACAGTGTGATGTTACACATATGTAAATCTCTCTTTACTGATGTTGTTTGAAGCTGCCAAAGGCTCCGTGAAGTTTGTCCACGTCTTCCTGCAGTGAACATCACAGCAGGTCAACAAGTGAAATGTGAAACCTGATGCACAACACAAGAGGGCGCCTTCATCCTGCTAACCAGGGATGTAGTGGAGGTTCAAGCTCCTCAACTCACTTTGTCTATTTGAGTTGAGAAC
>LKNJ01002678.1:0-26904 GCA_002120245.1 Maccullochella peelii
CTTTCTGACTTGACCTTTTGATTTAGCATACAATGTGTAAAAAATATCCCACACAAGAATGAAATCTGATTTTAAATCTGAACTACAACATCAAATCAGCAGGATCTGCAGCGATGTAGCAGAAACCATTAAGTCCAGTTACTGTAAACCAGTGTTTCCCAAACTTAGGCTCGCAAACCCAAATTGGGTCATGGACCTGTTTTTATTGGGTCGCCAATTGGCAGAGTAAAATGCATAACAATGCTATGATATGTGAATTCAAACGCTGGTTTGTTAAGCTGAGATGCTAACAGACCACCCACCCCTTATCGTGAACCTTGACCCGAAAACTTGTTCATGCTCTCTGAGGTAACGTTGAGTGTTAGCTTCGATTGCTGACATTATGTTGGTAGCGGTGATTGGCATTCCGACATTCCGTCTCCGACTCGCAAGCTTGTCCCTAATGTGGATTAGGCAGCAAAGTGCATTTATTCAACATTGTTTTGACAGTGGAAGAGTCAGTAATGTGTGTGTTACGTTTGAATTAACCTAGTTAGTGTGTATGTGTGTTGGTTTCCATGCCGGACACATGTAAGAAATTCCGCATGCGTGTGTGTGAGTACATTACTAATGGTGACAACTGAGAGTGGTAACTCCCTAAAGATAAAGAAAAAAAAAAGCTGAAAAAATAATGTAAACAAAGTTGGGTCAGAAGTTAATTACTTTTAAGAGAAGCATAGATGTGCATGTGTTTCAGCATTTGATGATTTTACATTTTGTTATCCATTTCTAAATATGAGGTGGTAATCTTTGAATTGCTAAAATAATTATTCAAATACTTAACAATTATGATACTTAACAGTTTAATTTTAAGTAATTTATCAAAAAACAAGACTAACAGCTTTGCTAGCGGCTCTGTGAGGCTGTGCTTTGAGCTTACAGCTAATGTTTGCATGCTAACATGCTCACACTGACTATGCTAATGCTAGCAGATATGTTTACCATCCTATGCTGTGTCTCAACACTACCCTGTCAAAATTAACGCACTACTCAAGTAGGTACATAGTGTACTGCATTAAGTGTACTAACAGAAGAATCCGAATTGAGACACAGCAATTAATTTAGTGTGTCAGCCTGCAAATATCTATTAGCACTAAAAACAAAGTACAGCTGAGGCTGATGGGAATGTCATGCAGGTTTTAATGTTTTGCAGGTATTAATGACAACAACACATTTTTTTTGATTTGTCCAAATCACTCACTCTCATTTTATTGTCAATCATTGAACATCTATCACAATATAAACATTACAATATTTGCCAAACTGTACATGGAGAAGCACAAATTTAAATGTATGCTTTACAATTTAAACATGACTGATGTCTAAGTCTTTAGTGAGAATGTCTGCAGCTTTGCCAGATTACGTACACAAGACTGGAAACTGGCAATTAATGCTGTAAAATCTTCCCTGTATGTTTGCCACCCTGCATGTGGCTTTGGTGCTGAGTGATATTGTGCAATTCACCTGTATATGCCACACAGTAAATGGCAAGAGTTTGGCTCTGATTTGGATGTTTTTATTTACAAAACGTGCACAGCTGCTGTGAAACTGTATGTACATTTAAGTGCTTAAATATTGATTAGGAACAGACAATACATAGTAAAAGATAGCAGCACAAACCTCGTTTCCATTAAATGCTACACAATCAGAATCAAGATTTTTCCCTCTTTTGCACTTAACATTCAGGTGAAAAGAGGTTTATACATTTCTCAACATGACATCTGGGCATAATACAATGTTCATAAACATGCCCCAGGTTTCTCATGACCGCCTCTCTTCAGTATTATCTCATCTCTGTGCAGCACGGTCTACTGTTTTTCCGTGGCCGCTGCATACATCTCGTTTATTTTCTCCTGGTACATCTTCACAACAATGGGCCTCCTCAGTTTCATGGTGGGTCCTGCCCAGACAAATTTAAAAAAGTGGGTTTATTCGATCTAAATCTTAAGCTTAAAATTCAGTTTCTGCTCCCACACAATGACAACATTTGATCCACTGTAGCTTTAAAACTGTTTCTGAAGGAGAGATTAAATCGCTATGCAACAAACTTCACTGGAATGTTGTCTGGCATGTGGCAAAGTCACAAGGCTTGTCTGATTACGACATGACCTCGATTAAAAGCTGATGCATGTTAACAGTAAGTTAAAAAGTGATTGTAGTGAATACTTCCTCCTTCCCTAAGAATAGTATTGTGTGTAGACCTGCCAAAAGGAAGAGTCACAAAAAACAAAACTCCAAAAACTCACCCAGTTCTCCTCCACCGACAGAGAAGTCTCGCTCCAGTATGACCCACTTCTGGATCTTCTGGGCGTTGGACATTGCTCTGGCATTGATGCGCTCCATGCCCTCCTGAATGGCTCTGTAGACAACTGGCTCCTTATTGGCTATGATCTCTGACACCTTGGTTGCTGTGACGCCATTCATCCGGCAGAAGCCCAAGGCCTCGGGGCTCAACTCGTCTGTGGGCTCACCATTGTCGTCCAGGACACACTGTGGAAACAGAGAGAAGGGTCATTATCATGTTTGTTTTATTTATTTAGTAGCTGTGACTGTGTGTGGGAATGGAGGCCGGGGTACTTTGAGAGTGAGCAGAATGGAGAGGAACTTGAGCTTGTCTCCGATCAGCATGGCGTTGCTGAGGATGGGCACCTCGGACTTCATCGCGTCCTCGATGGGCACAGGAGGGATGTTCTCTCCACCGGCAGTGATGATCAGCTCTGTGCAAAAACGACAGTTTTATTTCAGAAGTGTGTCACCTGTTTGTCAATGTTCAGCGTCTAATTTTGTAATCAAACCCAATGACCTTTGTCGTTTTTTACAAAACATTGCATAGTGTTGTTTTTCTGGATTTTACGTGCAATCATCAAGTTACCACCCCTAACTTCCTTTCACTACAAACTAATCTAAAGACAAAAAAAGCCCAAAAATAATGTAAAAAAAGTGACAATCTGCCTCAAAAATCCAGTATCGAGCAGGCTACATTTAATAAACGTATAATATTTATAATTTTTTAATGTAAAATCTTAATCTAAAAAGTAACTCCAGCTGTCACATAAATGTAGTGGAGTAAAAAGTGCAATATTTCCTTCTGAAATGTGGTGAAGTTGAAGTATAAAGTTGCATAAAATGGAAATACTCAAGTAAAGTACGAGCACCTCAAAATTGTACGTACAGTACAGATAAATAACATAAATAAATAATACAAAATAAATGCACTTAAATACTATTGGGATGTCCCAAATGCTCACATCTTTGCTTAGACCAAACACTGAAAAGCTGACAGTAAACCTGTACAAATCCATATTTCATACCAAAAAGGCTCCAAAATGTTTCTTGTGGTTCATTTTTTCCCCAAATTAAGAACAAGCAAAGAAGCTTTTTTTGTCCACAGCTTACCCTTGATCCTCCCTGTGATGTACAGGAACTCGTGCTGGTCGTGTCTCCCCAGATCTCCAGAGCGCAGCCATCCGTCTTGGTCAAGAGCCTCTGTTGTTTTGTCAGGCGAGTTCAGGTAGCCCATAAAGACATGCCGACCCCAGAAACATATCTCTCCAGTCCCGTCCTGAGCTGGGTTCTCCAGCTTCGTCTTGCAGCCTGGTATCACCTTTCCACAGCTGGACAGACAAATCATAAGTCAACAACATGCTCATTTAGACCTGACGTGACCTGATGCTGACCAAAAGTTGCACCACAACTGTACCCCATACTTTGAAGTTTAGCACATAGAAATTAGACAACATAATGTCAGTAAACTATGAAAAACAAATATACAAACCTGGCTGATGATTCTGAACTTTTTTGGCTTTTGACCTCTTAAAAACAAATGAATGTCTACTAGCAAACCCCCAAGACAAGTTATAATAAGAAAAAGAACATTTTTATTTGCACAGAACCTTTCATGCAAAGTTGCAGCCCAAAGTGCTTTACAAAACAGTATTAGAACATTTAGAGGCCTGACGAAATGAGTCCAGTATTTCACAAGCAAGAAGCAAAAACTAGAGAAAAGTTTAAAAAAATAACAGAAAAATCTATTTTCTTTCTTTTCTATTTTTCTCATCTTGTTATCCTTCAGATTGATCTTGGAGTGTCCCAACCCCCAGAAGAATGCCACTTTGAACAACGAGGCAAAAGTACCACCGAACAGACACACAAAGTTGGCAACTACCTGGTGAACATAGTGGAGCATTTAGCAGCTAAAGAGCCACATATTTCCCTCAGGAGATGGTGGAGATCACAACAGAGCTAAAAGAAGACTGAACATTGGACTCACATTCATCAAGTGGCCTGAAACATGACTCCAAATGAAGGCTAATGTTGCTCCGCATCTACTAGAAGAGTAAATAGACAACTGTTTGCTAGCAAGTCAGCCATATCAACTTTATAAGGTGATAATGTCAGTATTGTGTTGTGTTATGCTTGATGGTGCTTTGATAGCTTCGGAACACATCACAAACTGGTGCAAAACATCTTCACATGTGATGCACCAGTTATTGGGCATAGGATGCTACTTTTTCATTTAGAATGAAATCTATAACAATCTATAACAATATTGCCAAGTGCAACTTTTCAAAAAGTGCTCCACCGATTTAACATGGCACCTGGCACCTACATTACCCACAATGCAAATCGACTGCTAACAGTTCGGTCAGAGATTTTCGGTGTGTCATGCTAGTAGCTGCTAATGTAGCCGCGAGCTGCTAGCCTCAAGGAGAGATGAGGAGCAGGCTACAGACGTCTGGTACTTCAAACTTGTAGTCTTAAGCCCCAACCGACGCTGACTCAAGTGACATCATGTGTAAACAGAAATGTGAAAAAATCTATGGAGTTCCCCTTTAAGTAAAATTTTCACTGGAGAGCATCTGGTAGTATTCTCACATCCATATCAATAACACATTTTAATTATAGTTGATATGTTCCATAATATTTTGCTGCTGACCTTGTGATGCGGTATTCGTTGTTATGCGACATGGTATGTGGGCCAGAGCTTTCACTCATGCCATAAAGCTCCATCAGAGGGATGTTCAGGCTCATGAAGAACTCCAAAGTTTCTTTGGTGATAGGGGCAGCACCTGTGAAGCAGAAATTGCAGCGGTCTAAGCCCAGCGCAGCACGCACCTTCTTGAAGACCAGATTATTAGCCAGCATGAAGCCCCACGGCACCAGATTCTCCCTGTAACCCAAAAGATAAAGTAAGTTATACTTTTGAGGTTAAGATTTGTTAGGAATTAAAAACTGGGCCACAAATGAAACATCACCAAGATGGCAATGTCGGCCTATCCATTGGTCCACCACTTTGGCCAAGAAAGAAATATCTCAACATTTGCCATGAAATTGTGTTCTTTGGTGACCACCTGACTTATAATCTAGTGCCACCATGAGGTTCACATTTATGGTTTTTAAGTGAAATGACTCGACAACTATTGAAGGCATTGGCATGAAATTTGGTGCAGGATGAAATGTAACTACTTTGGAGATCCCCTGACTTAATATCTTGCGCCATCATTTGGTCAAAATTTCAAACTGTCCAACACTATATGGAAGCATATTGCATTCCATACCAAAGAAAATAAAATTGGGGTCTGTATCTCATAATTATGACATGCTATCTTATAATCTCATCATTACGAGAAAAGATCTCATAATTTACAAGATAACAGGTGTTAAAGTAGGTGGTTTTTGGATAAAAAACGGGTAGTGTGTTTAACAAATGGCACACCTGACATGTGTGGGTGAATTCTAACAAAGGATCCCTGCTGCTGTCTCACCCGTTCATGACACTGTAGTTGTACTGCAGGCCTATGGACTTGGCCCAGTTCGAAACTCTCCTCCTCATTGGGGATGCTTTGGCACCGACAGCTTTCATCGTCTCCTGCATCTTCTCCCACACGCGAGGAACCCCCAGGAAAAGAGTTGGACGAGCCTCTTTCAGTGTGTTTACTAAGGAGCCCTGCAAAAATGAGTGGGCATCATAGTCAAAATAGGAAACCTTCATTATCAATTCCATGTTTTATACAACAGCAGGCATCCTTACCTTGAGGGCGTCTGGCTCTGCAAAGTAGGTGGTCGCAGCATATCTAATGCACATCCATATGTCAAACATCTGGGCTGCCACGTGGCTGAGCGGCAGGTAACTCACCACCACCTCCTCACCGTGGCAAATATTGACCATGACAGCTCCTGAATGGGCTGTCCACGTCAGCTGCACATTAAAAAGAGGGTTAGGCTTGAATTTTCACAATACAAATCAGCATATCATTGTAAATTGAATATGTTTGGGATTTGAACTTTGTCAAACAAAACAAGACATTTGAAGATGTCATCTTAGGCTCTGGAAAGTTGTGATGGGCAGTTTTTCCACAGTTTTAACTTTTAATAAACTAAACGATTAATTAGATATTATACAGAAAATATCAAATATTTTGTCTCGATAACTCACATTGTCATGGCTCAGCATGACTCCTTTAGGACTGCCGGTGGTTCCAGAGGTATAGATGAGAGTACAGCACTCATTGGCCCGAAGACTGTCAATCACAGCATTCAGCATCTCGTTGGGCACGTCCTCTCCCAGCTTCATAAACTCCTCCCACTACACAAATACAGAGATTATTAAAAAAAAAAAAGTGTGTCTGTGAAAAGTGTGAACTGTACTGAACTGCAGCTTTGCAGTGCAGTTTAATACATTTGAGTTATATATATATATATATATATACATACATAAAATACCACAAGTAAGCAAGATAATCATTTTGCAATAAAAAGCTCAATGGTGCAACTGTAGGCATCACATTCAGTATACTATCAGATGTTTTATAACCATGTGACTTATCTGCTTAATCAGTATGTTCGCTGAGTGAACGTACTGTATACAGGAATGGTGCTTTCTGCTGCAGCTCGCCTTTATACTGGACAATGGCTTTCAGATGAGGCAGTTGATCTTTAACCTGTTGAAAAAGACAAATTAAACAAAGTCATATGAGGCATATTACAGGCACACTAAGGCTACGGCCGGTGCTGTAATAAAGCTCCTGACCTGCAGGATTTTGTCGAGCTGTTTCTGGTTCTCCACAACCAGGACATTGGCCTCACAGTTGGCAGCCACATACTGACAAGCTTCGGGCGAGTTGGTGGTGTATATTCCGGTTGCCAGACCCCTACGGCACAAACCAGATGAAGGAGAATAAAAAGCTGATTCATTCATTCGCTCATAATTACACACTAATACACACTGTTTTCAGAGAGAATTTCCTTTGACTGAGCAGAAATGACTGGTTAGTGTTTATTTTATTTATTGATTATCCTTTTTTTTTTTTAAACCTTAGTTTAACCAGGACAGCCTCAAGAGTCTCCTAGGCAGTATTAAAAATGAGATTCAAACATAAGACAGATAAAACAAGATATGTCACAATATTAGAAAAGTGACTATCAAATCATATGTAAAGTTTCTAACACAGTTATACAAAGGATTTTATACTTGAAACAACCTAAAGGGCGTTTTAATACAACCCAAGAGATGTCACTCAATCTAAAACAATAACTTTAACTCTCTGCTTTAATTATGTTTTACTGGATATTTAATCTACTGCAGAAATGAAAGCTAATCGCACAAAAGCTACGTTTTTGTATATGAATTCTTGTTGTACAGTAAATTTAAGTCTTTGAATAGGTGAATAAACGACACAAGTTCTACTACAACTACAAGTTCAATGTCACTTATTCATCTGAGGACAACGGCTGGATATACTAACAATACTTTCTTTGTGTTTATAGTTTTCTAGAAAGCAGTGAAGAAATGGCAAGCCTACCACCCACATTAGGTCTCCTCCTGGAGACTTTAAACTAAATCAGCCTAAACAGGTGTAGGCAGAGATGGACTTCGAGATAAGCATGGACTGAGATAAATGTGCAGTATCGGGTGAAACAATGCTGCGGCATCTCAATAACAAAAATGGACTGTAAAGTTACATGGAACCCTATATACCTTCCTGAAATGTGATCTTACCCGGCCAAGATGCAGCCAATGTCTGAGATGAACCACTCGGGGGAGTTGAATCCCAGAATCCCCACACCATGGTAACGCTCCAGCCCCAACTAAAACAAGACAAATTTAGGCACAGTGCCTCTGTTACTCTTGACCTACATCTCGTTTTCAAATGCCACTCCAGCTCATGGGACACCAACATATACATGAAACAGGAGACGATACACAAGCTGTGAATTTCACACACCCAAGTGTTAGTTTTCAGCAGCCTGTCCTCACACCGTAGAGATTACAGTGAGAGAGGGAGTACATTCTGAGGCGCTGTTTACAAAACAGGTGAAGGTGAAGGTGAAGGTTTTGTTTAGCGTTTAATTCCTGGTATACTGGTTTACAGTTAATGTGCATGTCGCAGAACTTCCTCTATTGAATCAAAAACTTCTGCAATACTAGTTTAGCTTATAAGCGTAGAATATTAAATACTTCAACACACTGGATTTAAATGAAACAGTGACTAAAACTTTAAAGTACTGACTTTCAGCTTTAAGGGTGTTTGAGGGTGTTTCATATCCAAATTGGATGTAGAACTTGTAGAAAGTGTTATCCCTAGTCCCCCGGTTTTAGAACAATGCGGTAGAATAATGAATAAATATTCAAATACGGCAACCAACACATTTCTATGTCCAAAGAGATTAATGCTCTTGACTAGCCAACAGGTTATGTATTTGCTAAGGACCAGACTAAAAGCAAAATGCCCCAGAAGCAAGAAAGAAGTGAAGATACCATGTTTCTGCTTTTGTCTTTCGGTCATATTACATTCCTTTAAGTAATCACGTGAAACTGCCTCTGTGTATGAACTGTGTTAAATACAATAAATTATTTTGCCTAAAACTGATTTAAACATGCTTAAATAAAATCTAAAAGCCTGGAGTAGAGAGCCAACATGCTAAAAAATGTGTCACTGCTTAAATATTTCTATACAAACAAACCTTGAGGAAACTTTTAGCAGCTGCCCGGCACTGCGTATAGTATTGCCTCCACGTAAGGGTCACCCACTGGCCCTCTTTTTTGGAAGCCAAAGCTGGATGATTCCCGTACTTTTCCAACGTCTCCAGGAACATCTGATGGATGGTGATGGGAGTCTCTGAGGCCGTGCCTGGGCCCTCCATCCTCAGCCTGACTGCCTTGTCTCTGCTGGTGCTCCATAGCTGGTCAGCTGGGGCTAGAGTTGTTGCCGCCTTCGCTGTCAAAAGGGGAACTGCCTTGGGCTCTTCTGTAGTGGGACAACAGGGGCAGCCGCGTTTACCCGCCATTAATGACAAGTCAAACTTAGAAGACACCCACACCACACCAAGACGCAGCAAGCTTGATCTTTAGAAGAAGTGTCAGGTGTATGAGAGCACTGCAAACATCCCTAGACTACCTGCTGGTTTGTTGAACCTGCTGTCTCAGAGCAACATGATTTGCAGGTTGTGCAGTGAAAAGGGGGAGGCTGTGATGTTACCTGAGACCAAAGAGGAAGCTATGAAATGTCATTGCCTACCTACCAATCAGGTTTGGTTAGAGGAAGTAAGTAGTAGGTTTAATACAAAGTAGACTTGAGTTACTAGATTGAGAGCATGAAAGAACACAGACACAATAGTGCTGTATTTGTTTTCCAACAATGCACAAAAGCCTTGAACCTGCTATTTTTCTTTTTTTATTGCACTTAATGTTATTTTCTCTTCCTGCCATCACTCTTGCCATCTTCTTAATTCTGAGTCTCACCAAAACCCTAAGATGGTATGGATTATTTTGTTCCTTCCTTTTGCTAAATTTTTGTTAGCTCTTCTGCAAAAAAAAGTGAAAAGTTTGTTTTATCTTGCTGTCAGCTTCCTACAAAACTCTAAAATAACATCACTCAACCCTTTAGCCCTCGGGCATTTTATCCATCGTTCTTACTTAGTAGTTAAAGTACTTAACTTAAAGGTAAAGTTGAATTTCCAAACAACTTCACAGAACTGCAGCTGTTTTCATAAAGGTCACACACTTCTGTTGCACAAAGCTTTTGTTTTGTGTAGATCTTGGTGCATCATTTGATAGGGTGAATAGTGTGGTGTTTACTCAACAGCCTCTTTACTGCATCTAAAAATGCCCACAAGGCTTTTAGACCTTATTTTTTAAATAGCACACTCTCCTTCTAAACATGTTATCCATCTTCCTCCCTTGTAAAACCCAGCATAATTCTATTTTCCCCCTATTTCATTTTCCTTGGTTATATTATCAACAAGCGCATGTTGCTTGCATGACACACAGAAATATTACACTTTAAATTTCAGAGACTCTCAGACAATGGCATTTGATGGCTATACTTGTCCAGAATGCTGCCGCAGGGGATGTGTAAGCACCAAACAGATAACATCACACCAATTTTAGCTTTCCCACACTGGTTTCACTTTTAGTTTTAGGACAGATTTTCAAGTTTTACTGACTGTTTTAAAGGCACAGCATGGTGACAAGCCTTTTGGAATAACCTTGCTGTCAAAGGAAACTTGAACTTGTGGAAAAACCTACCAGACACCTTTCTTTATGGAACAATCATTATATTTAAATTGTCTTTTTCTGTTTAATTTTTGTATGTGATGTATTTTTTTGCTGCAGATAGCTTTCTAAATGTTCATTTTGCTTTGTTTACTTGACAAACTTGCTGATTTAATACACTGCATAAGTATCTTGAAAACTCTACCCTTCATGCAGCTGCTAATACGGTAGCTTTTTTAGCGTTTTTAATCATTTAAAGCGACATAATGTCTATTCGTGACCCTTTTTTTACAGGTTGCATATGTTTCTACATGTTCAGCTAAAGAGTGATGCTACCTTCTCAGGTTGTATCATTTGAATAGTTTTTAAAGGGCCTGAAGAGGTAAAACTATACTGAATTTCACAATAAAAAATAAAAGCAAAAATAAACAGAATTTGTGCAGTAGCAATATATTTTTTTTCTTATTTTTTATTTCTTGTTAATCTCACAAACCGTCAGATTAGTCTTGCGACCCTGGGAGCCGCTGGGAACCACTGTGCTCTACAGTTTAGTACCACCTAATTCCTCAATATCAACATGTTAGCATTAAGCTAGCACAGGTCAGCCTTGTGATGATCCAAGTTAACCCAGTTTTTGTCCTGTTTTAGTCAAAACCATCAAGTAAAAAAAGTTTGTTCTCAGACAGTTTCGCATTTTTTCCCCCATCAGATTAGTTCCTCTTCATTTCTAACATTACACACTCAGACTGTCACCTGGTAAAAGTCCTTCAGTTCCTCCCTTCGGCTCAGGAGATCTGGCAGGTTTGGCCGGTGCCTCAGTGTTACTGGAAGGATGAGTCTCCTGGTTCTCTGAAGCTGATGTTGCAGTGAGCTCAGCTGTGGTGGCTTCTCTGTTGAGGATGAGAGTGTAGTGGGTCTTTAAGTATGTGGAGTCCGATGGGGTCTTTAGGGTTCAGATGCAGTGAAGGTTATTGAGAGGGCACGAATGAGCTAATATCCAAAAATGGATTAAGGTCATTTTTAGATACATAGTTCAAAATCAAAATGGTCCTAAGTGGATCAAATCTACACAATAATCACCTTGAAAATTGTTGAAAGATTTGTTTTCCACTTTGGGACATCATTTTACATACCTGTCAGTATTAACCGAATCTTCTTGGCCACTCATCTTGTATTTGCTGGAATAACAGAGAAAACTATCTTAAATGGACATCAGATGTCCTCCGCGCAGATAAGATTATCTATTATGAAACAGCTTATTTATACAAGACTGACATTCACCAAATGTCATTGCAACAGATCAGAGCCAATGACCGCATCACTAGTAATGTCGAAACTTTAACTATTGTGCCAGAAAGCCTTTGGACATCTGCATGCATTTATACTGTTTGCCCCAAATTGTGAGCACCATTGACCCAAATAATCACACTTAGAAGAAGAATACACTGCATCTCAGTCTTCGCTAGTTAATTAAAGTTGAAGTCAAAGTGTCTAACCAACATTTCAAGTATTACATAAAATGTAAATATTGTCAAAAAGACAAGAGAAGCTCAGATCTCTTGTGTGTGTACTGCAGACAGTGAAATCATTTATTTTGCAACAGTGGAATTTAGTCAAATACTGTGTCTTGGTCATGGTCACAAATTGTACCTTCAAATTAAATACACTGCCAAACATAATCAATCAACTGAACATATTTGTAGAGCTAAAATAAAAGTTAACAATAAATTAGTCACACATTCACTGACATATGACACGTGTTAATAAAATAGATTAAGATCTGTCAACCCAGCAGGCCCTCAGTCTGGCCTCAGATTTTTAAGATAACTTTGATCAAGATTTCTCTGAACCAAAAGACTTCTTTGCCCTGTGCAAATATCAATTCAAGTGCCCTCTACTGCACAAAAAGTAGATTTCAGTCTCATTAATGACTTGGATTTGTACATTACCCAGAAAGGAGACGTTATCTTTGAAAAAAGTGTTAAATTGAATCTTCTAGTAAAAAATGGAGTAGTAGAAGTCCTACAGTCCCATAGGAAGAGTTGAAAATCCAGAGTAGACAACTCATGCTTGTAGCTGTTTGTTTAGCTTTTAACCAGAGCCAATCGTTGTGGAGGGGGGTTTAAAGAAAGTCTACGTCTCTGTTGACCAAACAATAAAAGTCGAAGATCCTGCTCGCATGAAATGGGAGCAAAATCCATCTCTTAGTCGTGTATTTGTCTCAAACTTATTTACCATGCATCCTGATGTATGAGGCTGATGAAATCCGTTTGCTTCTGTCAACATGTAAATACTCCCACAGTGTGCATGGTGGTGTAGTTTTCTCTGTCTTAAAAGCTTAAATTAAAATGTGAAATTAATTTATTGTGTTCTGCAATTTATATAAAAAAAAAAACAGTCAGCTGAAGCAAGAAAGAGCTGTAACATGTGGATGAACAAAGATTTTCTATGTGCAACTTTGGTGGGGAAATCCTCATACAGCACATGCAGTCCCCATAGCAATTTATGAAACAAAAGACACCCTTTTCTTTCAAGTCTTTTCACACTTCACCCACTATAACATCAAAAAGCATAAAATAGAAACATTTTTGTAAATGATAGTTACCTTCTCCGGGGACAGAGCTGATTAGCATCAACTTGACAGTTGCTGTCAGGTGCAGGACAGACCTGGATCAACCTTTGCCCAGCGCAGGTGCAGGACAGACCTGGATCAACCTTTGCCCAGCGCAGGTGCTCGACTTTTGCCCCCTGAAGGAAATATCAGTCTATAGAGCATCCTATAAAGCAATGTGATAAAGCTCGAGTAGGTGGGTGTGTGAAGGTGTTTATAGAGTTTTATTATCTTACAAAGGCATTATCAGATATGCAGGACGGTGCCAGTCAGAAAAACAATAAAAATAGATAAGTTCTCAGGATCATGAAGACAGATGAGACTTTGATCCATAAAAAAAAAAGTTATTCAGTAACAGTTGAGCAAAACTTGTGCAACTCTAACCTTTTCTACCACAATGACACATCAAGAAATAAGTGTCAAGATGTTGCTTAAATGCATGAAATATTAGGGATACTTTCCTGATATCAGGAGACACCTTTTGCAGAGTCTCCTTTAATTCTTCCACTTCTCTATTTACTTATAACTATTTGTGATTGGTAAGGGAAATCAGTAAGGGACAATGATTTTTGTTTGGGATCATTTTGCCAGTGCACAACACAGAAGCAGTTTAAAATGTCCAAATATCAAACTCTGTATTTTCTTTACGTGTCATTAAAATAGGCATTGTTTCCTCACAGCCATTTCTGCCTGTTAGACACGTTCAAGGAGGTTGTAGTAAAGATCCCTATTTTCTTTCCTTTTTTTCCCTCTTCCTTTGCTCACCTACCTCACTTCCTTTCAGCTCCTTTCCTCATCACTGATTAGCTCGTTTTCACCCTTGCCACCCCTCATTTACCTGATTAAGTTCACCTGATCACTCCTTATTTAAAGATTGCACGCATTCTTCTGACCTTCCCATGGGGCGGCTATTCTGTTCCTACTCTTTTTGGCGCTTATCCATTGTCCATGTTAAGTTAACTGACAACTTTATTTATCCTTATTTCTTTAAGATGGACATTTGAGACTAATTTCTAATCCCTTGTATTTTATGTTCTTTCAGATTCAGCAGCCCATGTGTCTTTTCCTTTCCCTGTCTGTGCATGATGCAATCATTTGAGTTTTGGATAATCTGAGAAACAAATAAACCTTTGTTCAAAGGATTGAAAACCCTGACTGCATATTAATTCCCATTCCTATGCGTTCTGATCGGATGCCGGCCTGATGATCGTCAACCTTTATGCTGAACCTCCCAATTTACAGAGGTGGACATTGCTTTTTAAGTAAATACAGGGGAAGTTTTAACCAAATGACCCACAGTTACCTTTCTCACGGTCACTGAATCATACCACCCACTCAGACCACATCTGACCCTCACTGCGAATATCTGGGCACATGCCATCTGTGGAGGTTGTGAAGGATTAGTGAGGCAATTCATCAATGCTAAAAGGAGGTACTAGGAAACTGGAGTACACACAAGACCATTTTAAAATGTGCTGTAGGTAATAAATATCAGATTGTGTGACTCTAAATAGGGTTCTCAGTGGAAAAATGCCTGACTTTTCCCTTTCAGCGAGAACCACGGCCATTTTGTTATTTTTCTCCCTAATACTTGTAGATGCCATTTTCCTTTTTTAAAGTAAATGTTATTTCAAATAACAATGAAATAAAAACATTTTTTACTTAATAATTATACAATATATTCAGATATTCAGCATAGCAGGATAAAAAAAAAATGATACTGGGAAAAAGCACATATTTAATAACAATAGTATTACTACTCAAAATAAAAAGTGTACTCCACCTTTTATAGCTCCCACATGTGAGTTACTTGATATACATCTATATTTTAATGTGTTCAGTATGTGTATAAATGTTTACATTTTTATTCTGTTTCTCATTTTAAGGATGTTTTAATTGATTATGGATGTGGTAATTGTCTAAGGTGTTTTGGGATTTGCTTCCCCTTTTTGATTGGTTGCTGCAACCCTTAGATTTATTATAAAGATGTGTTTTAAATTGTGAATTTAATGCCTGACAGAGGTCCATACAAAAACATTGTGTCTCTAATAAACTCAGTGCTTGGCATGTGTGTGAATTCATCCTTTTTTTTTTTTTCCCTCCACATAATTTGAGTTGAAAATCTGATGCAAAATGTGCATAAAAAGTAAGATCTGTTTCCTGAGAAGAAACCCACTGATAAAAATTCCTATTGCTGTCTAGATTAAACTTATATTTTGTACCTGGTAGTAGTATTATCTGCTGATTTTTTACATGTATAGTAACAGTAATCACTTACTGCAGATGCTAGACAATGTCTGATTAAAGAACTGAGTTGAGTTTTCAGCTTTGAATATTAGAAATAGTGTCTTTATTTGAAGCCGTATCAAACATAATGTCTTTACTCTTCATTTTTACATTTGTCAAGATCAACATATTTACATGTCATATTTCGAGTGGTAATGTGAGTTTTCGTTCGGAAAATGGGATGAGAATATGACATTTCATGCTCGTGGGATTAAAATACATTAAAGTAGCCTGAAAAGACTAACAGACACATGAAACCATTATCCTGGTGGCCACGTCAGCTGTCTTCCTCCCAGGACGTGGATGTGAAGGTGGTAAACGGACTGAGCACCGTG
Source organism: Maccullochella peelii (assembly GCA_002120245.1). NCBI lineage: Eukaryota > Metazoa > Chordata > Actinopteri > Centrarchiformes > Percichthyidae > Maccullochella > Maccullochella peelii. Next base: position 15,767 of record LKNJ01002678.1, read on the forward strand.
CTTTCCATCATTGATTACTGCAGAGGGCAGAATTCAATATGCAAGTAAATAAACAGCCTGTACAGACTGATACCAACTAAATTAAGTCACTTACCCACTCTGTATCCTTCATTTAGATATTCTTGCTTAGCCACATTTTTGGCAACCACCAACAAATGTCCTAAGAGCTGAAAGTTGGAAAAAAAAAAAAAGAGTGAGTGCTAAAGACATGATTTTTATCCATATTTCATTACACATTATTTAAATGATAACTGAGCCATTGATGTAGCAGTTACATCTTTTCAAAGATTAAAATTTTGAGTGTAACTGGACATGGAGGACCCAAGTTGGACCTGAGCCCTGGTGGTTGCAGCAAAAGTGGTCAGGCTATATCCTGGAAATACTGGTTTTAATCTCTATCACTTCTTGCTGTATGTATTTTAATGTAAGGCATGTTGTCGATGTTAATAACTAATAAAACAATACACTCTAGGATATACTGTATATACAGTGTGTAATATTATCATGTACAGTATATGCCCTCCAATACAATTAACTCCTTTTAGAAAACATCACCTGCATTTGGTTTAATTCTAAACTCCTCCTCCTAACTAAAGAGGAGGAGTTTAATTCTAAACCCCTCCTCTTGATGATTTTGTATGTCCAGCAAGTTGAACATGCACATGGTTTCAAGTTGTGGCAACGATGATGCAGATGCTGCCCAGCTCCTCTGTTTTATGTGAATATGTCCTGGAGGCTGCATACGGCGACAGTGACAGCAAATAGACTTTATGTACACAACAACTGGTCCTGGCTTTCTAACCTGGGGGAGCTTGCTGTATGGAGTTTGCATATCATCCAAGCGTTTGAGGATTTTCAGCATTTCAGAAATGCAAGTTAGGTGAATATAAAAAGTGTTGCAGGTACACATCACTATATGGCCCGAAGTACGTTGACATACCTATCCACATATATTTGTCTACTTCTGGTCTGGGGCTATATTGTTAATGGTTTTGGCTAGTACCCTTAGTTTCAATTAAGGGAAACGTAATGCTACATACAATTAAATTTTAGACTATGATGTGCTTCCAACCTTCTGGCGACAAAGTCCATGAAGAAATGCTTTTCTGAGGTTGATGTAAAAACAAAAAAATGCATTTATGAACTCACCTCAGTGTCATCATCTTTGGCCTCACTTAATCTGGAAATAGGGACCCTTGGAATAACCAGGAAGTGGACAGGGGCCTGTGGGTTGATATCTCTGAATGCCAAACACTGATAAAACACACAAAAACAACACATATGAAGTATTGAATTGCACAACTTTAAGTTTAAATGCCTTTATCTACATCTCAACAAGCATATGTTAATTTGTCTCCACGTGCAATAGGCCAAATGAGATAACCCCAACATGTTTTGAAGACGTTGGTTGTTTACCTTCTCATCTTCATATATGATATCTGCAGGGATGCTTTTGTCAATCACTTTGGAGAAGATGGTTGGAGTTGGGGAGCCATACTTCTTGCTGGCCTCCTCTGCCAGCCTCACCTCGTCACTTTTGGTGCACAGTGGTCTCTGTGGGTACATGACACAGTGGTCTCTGTGGGTACATGCTAACTGCTACTAGCATACAAACATAAACATACCAAAAACAACTTCTTAGGGGCACCTCTTGGTGGTGGGGCACTGTAGGTTTCCCACAGCCACCACCAGGGCTGATGGGACAGCTGTTGTCAAAATGCTCTGCTGCAGTAAATAAAATGTATATGAGAATGACAACAAGACGGTTTGTTTTTAGAGCAGCTACCTCGACACGACAAAGACGGTGCAAACGGTTGAGGTGAGCCGCTCTGGTCCCGACGAATTGTGTCCGCAAAAGCTGACGAAAATGCATAGCTAGCTAACTAGCTATTATCGTTTTATATATCGTAAATATATCAGGGTTTATCTCGATTTTTAACACACCACTACACAGTCTAAATATCTTCCAATGGACGAACAAACTGCACTGTACGTTGGTGTTGCCTTCAAGGCGCACCTTGTAACGTTTACTTAACCTGTCCTGAATCATGTCTTGAATACGACTTGTCTCCATTTACAGTAGGCTACTGAGAAACGACACGCCGTTAAAGAACTATAAAGTTGTTGTTTTATCAGAAATCAATTTATAAAGGGGCAATTTAATTATACAATGTTGGAATCCGACGTAAAATGCTAATTAGGCACAAGTTTAACGTAATTTTTTCTGTATGTATGTCTCAGACTTACGAGGTTTTTGAGTGCATCCAAAGGGGGCATTTTTTATGGGTACGTAAGTCGGTTCAAGAGCCTCCACGTTCTCCGATGCTAAACATGATGCTAACATTAGCTATATAAAAGTAAATTATATGATATGGCCTTAAACTGAAATACATTCCAATAATTCGTTTTACTTTTCTTAGTTCCTATTTTGGGGTAGATCTTTAGACAACAAAAATATTGTCGAATATGACAATTACATTTATATTATGACTTTCCGTGCAGTAGGGAGCGCTGTTGTGGGAGACTGATAGTTCCCATGTCAAAGGAACGGAAGAACAAGTTGAAGTCATACGAGAAACATGGCGGCCCGCACACGGCTGTCCTTGCTGTTCCCTAAAAACCTGCCTCCGTTTAGAAATCAAAAGCTTGTCCACACCGAGGCTGCGGTCACGGAGCCCGCTTATCCCCCCATCGTCCCCTCTCTCACGGCTAAAAGCAAATCAGCCCGGCTGCGTCAGATTGAGGAGCAGGTACGAAAAATATGTGCCTCTCCCGTGGAGGAGAAGATCTCCCTCATCACTCGCATCCAGCGGCATAAATTTGTGGTTTACCCTCAGACTTTCGCACGGAACGCAGATAGATGGTACCAACACTTTACCAAGACCGCATATATCCCGGGTCTGCCCGAGAAATTCACCCTGGGCCAGGATAAGACCGAGGGGGACGAGAGCTCGCAGCCAGCCGCAGCTGAAATCACAGTACCGGGGATTGATAACGATGCGTTCGCGGACATCCGCTCCTTGATCAGTCGTGTGATTTTACAGGAGCACTGGCACATGAAGAAACGCAAACCTTTCCTGTACAGAGAACAGGAGCAGATGGTTGGACCTTTTCTGAGAAACCTGGTGACTGGACTCACCTACAGTCTGGCCAAATACAATCCGCTGTTCCTCCTCTCAAGTCTAGGTATGGATGATTGACTGTGGTGAATTTAGCTGCCCTGCCATCCACTTTCAAACCATAATTTCCAGGCCTTGCACCTCTTAAAAACTAAATTTGAAGTAATATTGTGAATGTGGCTGGTTAGTTAGGTGTATGGACCAGAAACAAGGTTTTTATCTTTATTTTTACTGATCAGTCACAGATAAAATAGAACATAGTTTGCTGATATAACACGTCTATATCAATAATGTGACATGATTGCTGTTGGTTTGGAGAACATATTAATTCACATAATTTTGAGAATGGTTAAGTGGTTCATTTCACTTTGGCGCTGAAGTGATTAATCTACTAATCTATCAACACAAAGTTACATGACAAGAATTTGCTAATCAATTAATAATTTAAGGAATTTATCAAGCAAAAATGCCAATTATGCAAGTCATATTCTTTCTGTTTCTATATCAGATATTAATCCCCAGGTAAACTTTTATTGGAGGAGAGGACAGAGAATCATCCCAAAGGGGCACCGGAGAGGCCGGCTAGAGCCAACCAGGTTCCAGATTGATGACCTCCCGCACAGTCAGATTAGGATTACTCAACAACTGCCGCAGGTAGAAATCATTTTCAGACCATGGAGTTTATGTATTAAAAACAGAGCAACATTTTGAGATCATTTTTAAAGGTCTTAAACGTTTTAAGAGGAAAATCCTTATGATTATGAGTGTGATTTTTGTTCTAATCACTTTGCGTCATTTTAATTTCTCTTAGTTTACCCCACTGGAGGCTTCCTATGCAGCTGAAGTTCCAGAGGTCAAATTTGCACCCAACCTGATGCCTCTGTTCAGAAGACAGTATGACAACAATATCTTTACAGGTGACACACAGCTACAAGAGACGAGTCTTACTTCATCCTGATTACGATGACTATGGAGCAGCCATAAGAACATAAATTGAAAATGTTCATTATTTTTAGGAACAGTCTAATCAGTGTAGAGCATCCAGGTTGGTAAACATGAGCATGTTGTGTGCTGGTTACATGTTGTGGTATATGGGTTGAATTCTCATTATTCAGTTAGCTCTTTCTGTCACTAGGGGGCACCAACATGCGGCTTTCTGTTTCTGTTCAGCCAGTCGAACCAGAATCAATACTAGTACACATACCAAAAATTTGACTCCGGTTTTGAGTTGCTGTCAGTGCACTTAAACATAACAAGAACACTAGAAATGGACATACAGCTAAAACAAGGGCAACAAAGCTCAACAAAAATAGGTAAAAGTAAACATACAACTACGATGTACATACACATGCATATATAAATATATAAAAAGCAACAATGAACAACAACATACAAGGTCTATATACAAGTCAGATTATTTCTGTAAATGATATAGGTCACTTTATATACATGAAGTAGGTGGTTATTTACAGTATATGCATGTACACGTGTCTATATACAATATATACTGTATGGTATATGCAGAAAGTCTAACCTGCAGTACTTTTCTAGTCTAGTCATGAAATGGTTGTTTTTCCTGTTTTTGGAGATACTATTACTGGAGACAAACATTGGTTTGGTGTTTTGCTCTTAGCATTTCCACAGTGTAGTAACACAAACAACTGTAGCCTTAAGCTTGTTACAGTTTTTCGTTTTCTTGTATACTGTATGTTCCAAGTTAAGCACGGTCCTGTTTCCATAGATCAATAACACGTTTCTTAATATGCACAAGCATAAAATCTTTTCTAGAGGTGCAACGATTATTTTCATTAATCTGCCAATTGTTTCCTCAATCAATTCATTGTTTGGTCAATAAAACGGGAAAATTGTTTTGTTTGAACAACAGTTGCTCAGTTCACTATAATGTAAGATAAGAAAAAGACACAAATTCTAACATCTGAGAAGCTGAAACCATCAAATATTTGACGTTTTTGCCTGAAAATGTACTTAAACATTTGTCAAAAATAGTTGATTCATTTTCTTTTGCTCGACTAATATTTGCAGGTCGAACCTTTTCTGGCAAAGACAGTCCATCCTAGTTGGTTACATATAACAGCTTTCATGATTTAGTATCAATCAGAGATGAGAAAAGTTGTCAGTTATAAACTTATGACCCTGGTTTTTTTTTTTTTTTTTCATTTATCCCTCCTCTCTCAGCTGTGCTGGTTTACATTAAATCCCGTCCTCTTGGTCTCATTAACAGGTGCCAAGCTACCAGACCCGGCATGCTACGGTCACACTCAGTTCCACCTGGTGCCTGACCTATACCACAGAGACCGGATGGCTCGGCAGCAGCAGTCCGATCAGGTGGAGGTCTTCCTCAGAGCCAATGGACTCGCCAGCCTCTTTGCCTGGACAGGAGCTCAGGCCATGTACCAGGGTGAGTTATCAACACATGCATCTCGTACTACAGCTGATGCTATAGTATATATTTTGCTGTGGTAGGTGATTCTAGATTTATTTTTGACTTAGTTTGTGCTGGGGGCAGAAACTCAACTCTACATTTGGAGACTGTTAGAGTAAAGTAGGATCATCAAATAAGCCTTTGCTGTTGATTTCACAAACTGACTCCTAAAGAGAACAGAGGCATATTTCCTATTTCAAGCTTTTCCGTTTAACTTTAGTCATCATCAGGAGCAGGAAGAGGTGTAAGGAAACAAAAGCTATCAAATACCATGTGTACAGGAACAGGAAATATGTCTTTGTCCTTTTTTGGACAATGACATATTTCCTATATACTCTTATATGTTCAAAATATCAGCAGCACTAGGAACATCCTGATGTCACACCGTCCATATTTAGCCAAATTAATGTTTATATTTTAACAATGTTAAAGTAAGAGAGAAGAAGTAGCTTGTGGTCATACTTTCCTCTCACCTCCTATAGGGTTCTGGAACCACGAGGATGTCAACAGGCCTTTCGTGTCCCAGGCTGTGATCACAGACGGACAGTTCTTCTCCTTCTTCTGCTACCAGCTCAACACAGTGGCCCTCTCTGTGGAGACGGATGCCAACAACCCCAGGAAAAACCTTCTGTGGGGCACCGAGAGCCTGCGACTGTACGAGAGCGTGCAGGATGGAGCGGTGGTGGGTCTGAACGATGGCGTCATCAAGCTTCTTGTTCAGTTCCTCATGAACCAGCCGTAGAGTTCTTTGGGTCTCTGTCTTTGCCTCTTTGAAAAATGTCTTAGGGGGAGATTCTCTTGAGTCTGTATTCTCCAAGGTATTGAAAGATGCAAGAAATCAGTCAGGAAGATCTTTTAAAGAGCCCAACATGGCAGACATGAGAAAGTTTTGTCACATTGTATAAAATGTAATGTTCAAACAAATCTGTGATAAGCTGAAAACTGAAAAAAGTACTGAAAAAATACTGCACACACATCCCTGATTATTATTATTATTGTGCAGAATGTATTTATGCAAAAATAAAGTCATGCTTTTCAAATTGACACTCTTGTGTGTTTGGCAGTGCTTACTACTAAAAATGTGAACATTGATAGACATCTTTGTACTCATACACCCACTTTCCCGTAAAAGAGTACTACACTGATTTAGCATTGCACTCTTGTAACATTTGACAGTTTTAAAAAAACAACAAAAAAAAAGGATCAAAATCGATGAAGCAGAACCAGAGGTCTCGTCATTATTCCACACATGCTTCGTCCTTGTCAAAACCTGGCTCCTACATTACCCATAATGCAACTCATCTGCTGACAGTTTGGTCAGATATTCGGATGTGTTATGTTAGTAGCAGCTAATGTAGCCTTGAGCTGCTAACCTCCAGCACAGACGACCAGCGGGCTGCAGAGGTCTGGAAACCTCACCTATTCTTTCTAACGCCACACCCTCAGATTATTTTTATCTTTTCAAACTTGTAGTCTTCAGGCCCAACCATCGCTTCCTCAGGTGACATCACTTGAGGACATTTATCAGATTTCATGCAGCTCTCTCTGTTTTAGTTCATCCTAACACCTTTAAACAGACTGTGTGATATCGGTGGAGTTCCCCTTTAAGTGAGCTCTGTCTCCAGATATACACCCAAATTAGCTAACATAAAGTGTAAAATGCAAGTTGATTGAAGCTGAAGTTATTACATTCAGTTAGTGAAACCAACACAAGTGACTTGTGTAGTTTTAATTTGATTTGCTTGTTTACATATGCAGCGGCACACCTTTTGGGTTAAGAGACACAGTTGAAGTCATTATTGGGGGGAAATGTGACCTTTCTGACCATCTTCTGATACATTAACATGAGAAAGGTACACAAGCATCTGCATATATGATGACATATCTTGCTCTACACATTATTAAGGTAATATACCGCATGTTAGGCACACATTACTGCAAGGACAAACTCTAAAAAGTGATACAAACTCTTTGCAAGCACAGTATGAATGGTTAATTAAGGACTTTTTAAGAGTGTAAGGCACTGCTCACAAATCATAATGCATACATAACAGAAGTAAAGATGAGTTGAGGTTTATGTACTTCCTTTTTGCCAGAGAAGTGTCAAAGGCAGAGCTACGTATATGAGAAGTAAACCACATTATCTCAGTTTTTCCACAGGAAGTGAAGAGATACAGACTCAAAAACAGTTTAGCCATCATGCCACCGCATGACAAATGAAACTCAACTTAAAAGAGGCTCCTTGTAGACGAATCAAAGGAATGATTGTGTTGGTTATTATTGCGCTTTGTTTGGTGATAATATTTGGATTATAATAGATTTCATATTCACAAAATAGTTGATGAGATATTGCTTTTGAAGCTTTTATCGTTCACATTTGAAAATAAGCTCAGTATGTCGACAGTTTTAAAGAAGCTTGGATCTGTCGGATTTGCAGTCTTTAAACTTTCCGCTGTCTCATTGAAGAACTTTCCTCTGATCCATTATTTTCTCCCTGTGTCCTGATGAGGGCATAAAAATGTACATCATGAAAAACCACAAATATAGACACATATCTTTAGAGAAATTAGCACCTTTCCTATAGTACTCACAGTGTGTTAGTTTGGTCAGTCGGCCCATTTTCTGAGAACAAGGCAGATAATTAGTTAGTTAGAATACAACATACTGCACAAGAAAATACACGCTGATGTAAACAAGAGCGTCTGTATGCTGTCTGACTACCTGCTGTGTAGTTTTTCTTGGACTGACTTTTCTCGTAGAGCAGAATGGCGGCGACCAGGACGATCACTTCGACCATGATGGCTATGAAGGGCTTCAGAGGCTCATGGAAGGTGATGACCTTCAAGTAACAGTAACAGTACAACAATGCAAAATTACTCCTGCATGCAAAAGAAAAACTAGAAGTACAGCAAAATGTCACTTGGAGTATCAAAGGTAAAAGTACTCGTTTTGCAGAAAAATGGCCCTGTGACTGATATCTTATTATATGACATTATTAAATTGTTAATACTGATGCATTAATGAATAACTAGCATTTTACTGTTGGAGCTGGTCGAGGTGGAGCGAGTTTTAACTACTTTACATACAGTTAGGTAGTTTAGTCTAGCGGTTCCAAACCTACGGTTCAGGCCCCCTCAAAGGGTCACAAGATAAATCTTAGGGGTCGTGAGATGATTAACAGGGAAGGAAGGAATTAAAAACAAAGTTCTGCTACACAAATTGTGTTTCAGATTTTTCTCTAATCTTTGCTTTTTTGTGAATTTTTTTTTGTGAGTTTAACGTCTTTGGGTCTCAAACAGTTGTTAAAATGAAAACATATTAGTAAATGTGTTAACTACTCATAGACAACTGAAACATGACCCTGTGTTTGTGTTCACAAGCCAAAAAGTTTAGAAACTACTGGTTTAATCTTTGACAATGTGTTATTTTATGGTATTTTATAAGATTATCGTGTTTTTATAGGTTAAAGCTAAGTCAAATGCTTCCTTCTGAAATGTATTGGAGTAGAGGTATAAATGACCATAAACTAGCACAGTATTTGAGTAAATGTACTTCGGCTTAGTTACTTTCCATAACTGACCCTCAGCTCCAAGGTGCTCATCGTGGTGCTGATGGTGTACACCGCACCGCAGAAATACAGGCCGGAGTCGGCCTCTGTCAGGTTGTGCACCACCAGTTTGCTCTTCCTCTCCTCGTTTTTGATTGCATACCGGTGAGGCTCTGCAGCAGCGAAAATCTGCTCCTAGGATGAATATCAGTCCAACAGGTCAGATGCCATGAATGTGTTTACGTGTCATTTTTCATCAGATGGTGGCCGTCTCTATTGGGTGTGTTTAGGGTTAAGAAATTAGTTTTTTTTCACGTTTGCCAGTCTTTCACAGTAAAAAAACAAAATACAACATTCAAATTGAAAGTACCTGAAAGTTGAGAATTCAATAATGACATGTTAATACATCACTATATATTACATTTACGCTTTGCCTTTTGCCAGGCCGCCATAACAATTTGTTCTTAATGACTTGCCTGGTTAAATACAGGTTAAATAAATAAAAAATAAACATCAACATGTTTATGTGATTTTTCCAGGATTTTTTACAGGACAAGATAATTACTGAAGTCCTCTATGATGTTCAGTTTTAATCCATGTTATACCCAGTAACTTGTCATGTTGGGGTCCTTGAATTTAAAGGCCCTGCGCACCTGCACAGGTGTTTTCAGACATTTGGGCTAATTAGACCTCTGCTCAGGTGTGGAAATACACTGGGTTTAAGTGAGGTCACCAAACTGCATGCATTAATAAAAATGATAAAGCACCTGTGTGTTTACACCATGAGGGGCTTTAACCAAACATGCAGACCTGTTTACTCCATTTATATTCCACTGATTTCAAAACAAATGTTGAAAAGGTGTCTATTCAAAAGTCACCAGTGACACAAATGTCACTAAAAACCACACAAAAGCAGCTCACCCACCTTGTCTGTGCCGTTTGCTTTATACCATTTCCAGGTGTTGGGCTTCGGTTTGGTTTCCTCCATTTTACATGCAATCACCGCAGAGTCCCCCACATAGCTGACTATCGGCTTATCTCGCACCTCACCGATCTGTGGAGCTGGTGGACAACAAGGAATAAGAACACAATATTGAGAAAATGGCACTGTATCGCCTGCATTTTGTACCCTTCAAACACAAGTTACTTAGTGTAAATATTGATATTCATTATGAATAAGCAGCAGGGTCTTTTTAGGACATGTAAAATGTGATACAGTGGGGCAAAAAAGTATTTAGTCAGCCACCAATTGTGCAAGTTCTCCCACTTAAAAAGATGAGGGAGGCCTGTAATTTTCATCATAGGTACACTTCAACTATGAGAGACAGAATGGGGGGAAAGAATCCAGGAAATCACATTGTAGGATTTTTAATGAATTAATTGGTAAATTCCTCGGTAAAATAAGTATTTGGTCACCTACAAACAAGCAAGATTTCTGGCTCTCACAGACCTGTAACTTCTTCTTTAAGAGGCTCCTCTGTCCTCCACTCGTTACCTGTATTAATGGCACCAGTTTGAACTCATTATTAGTATAAAAGACACCTGTCCACAACCTCAAACAGTCAGACTCCAAACTCCACTATGGCCAAGACCAAAGAGCTGTCAAAGGACACCAGAAACAAAATTGTAGACCTGCACCAGGCTGGGAAGACTGAATCTGCAATAGGTAAGCAGCTTGGTGTGAAGAAATCAACTGTGGGAGCAATTATTAGAAAATGGAAGACATACAAGACCACTGATAATCTCCCTCGATCTGGGGCTCCACGCAAGATCTCACCCCGTGGGGTCAAAATGATCACGAGAACGGTGAGCAAAAATCCCAGAACCACACGGGGGGACCTAGTGAATGACCTGCAGAGAGCTGGGACCAAAGTAACAAAGGCTACCATCAGTAACACACTACGCCGCCAGGGACTCAAATCCTGCAGTGCCAGACGTGTCCCCCTGCTTAAGCCAGTACATGTCCAGGCCCGTCTGAAGTTTGCTAGAGAGCATTTGGATGATCCAGAAGAGGATTGGGAGAATGTCA